>JAUTBS010155859.1:0-12235 GCA_032361285.1 Aequorea victoria | reverse complement strand
CACCAACCTCGGGAATAGCACGGAGAGCGAAACACTTAGTTCGTTAATACTCTCCGGACAAGTGGAAACGCAAATGGCGGTCTAAAAGGCCCTGGGTGAGGGTTGAATGGCTGAGGGTTAAGAAGGTTTATTTCTGCCGCCCTCGATACGTTATTGTTAGGCAGATTCAGGTTAGTCTGGTTGGTCGGGTAGCTGTTCTGACCTTGGTAGTTTTGCTCCTGATAGTTTGGACTCTGATAAGGCTTTCGGGTTCTTGGCTGACCTGTACCTGCCTCGGTCTTGACTTCTGTCCTGACCTCTATTCTCTTAATTTCTCCCCACTGGAGGGCATCCTCAATTTGGATATCTACATCAAATAATTGCTCAAAGCCATGAGCGGCTAAGTGATGAGGTACTTTCTAAACTGGGGTTGCAAGTTCTTTACTACCGTCCGGACCTATTCTTTCTCTGTAGGCCGGTTGGTCATCTTAGCTTCTTTATCCCTCCAACGGGTCAGGAAGTCAACAAAATTTTCTCGGGGGTTCTGTTTGGTGGTCTCTAACTCCCTTATAGTTACATCTAGCTGGAAATTATAGTTATACTGCCTGACAAATGCAGTAGCAATGTCTTCCCAAGTTCTAGTTATGGTGGCTTCCAAGATTAGAAACCAACACTGAGCAGCCCCTGAAAGGGATCTGTGGAAGAGTTGCGCTTTGAGTTGGTCATCGATGCCCATGGGAGATAGGGTACCGACATAAATCCGTAGATGAATCCTAGGATCTTCGGTACCGTCAGATTTTCCCATGTCTGGCATCTTGAATTTCTCGGACAATTTGACATAGGAAAATAGACAGAATCCTTCAACGTCGAACATGTATTCATCGAATCCTCTGACTTTTCTCAACACCTTCTCCAACCTATCAATCTTATATGATAGTAAGGCTTCCCGGGCCAAGGCCGGGTCTATCATAGTAGTAGTAGCAATAGTAACGGCAGTAGCAGCGACAATTGGTTGAGCGACATTAGCAACTAGTTGGACATCATTGAAGATAACAGCAGCGGGTCTAGTTCCTAGGGGATCTGCGTCGTACTGTTCATCCTCCCAGAGTTGGTTGTTGACTACTTCGTCCCATGGATTTCTCGGAACCTGATTCAGATGTAGAGCCCAAATCTCTGCTTGACATTGAACCTGGGCCTGGGTCTGTTCCTAGAGCGTGAGGGTCATGCCTTCTAAAGCTCGCTGCATCTCCGACAGAGTTTGGATCAATGCAGCAGTCGTATCACCATTTCCTGCCATTGCGTTTTCTGGATTAGAGTCTGATCTTTTCAGTCTTCCGCTTGGCAACCAAATTCAGACGAGCGTGATATCAGAACTTAAAAAAGTAATGATAAACCATAATAGAGGAAGAGATGGGAAGCAAATCAGATCGTAAGGCATTACAGCTTGAGAAGGTCCTATGAGAAAACAAAACAAAAAAACAAACGCTAAATGTGAGAAACAAGATGGGTAATCAAGACCAGGCAAAGAAACGCGCAAGAATCGCAAAAAAAAATAAAAAGGTTGCGGGTAACGATACCTGGCGTAAAACAAAAATGAATCGTAAAACCTCGGCTTGACAGCTCGATGATAAAGGAACTCAATATTTCTTCGAAAAATCCCGAGCAAGAGAAACAAAGGGTGCGGGTGCTAGAACCCGGCTTAAAAACAAAAAGAACATAAAGATGCTGGATCCCTAGACCTAAGAAGGGGTTGCGGGAAAAACTCGGCTTAAAAGAGCGTCGGAACTGCCTCAACGCCTTGAGATTTGCGAAGATCCTGAATATGATACGAAGAAGGTACGGGCGAGGCCGGTTTTCCATTGAGACTCTGAATCTCAAACGGCAAACAAAAATAATATTTGCAGGCCAACGCTCGGCTTTTCGTCAAGATCGGGGTCTCAAATGACAGACAAAAAAAGTTTCCGAGCCAGAGCTTGGCTTTCCGTCGAGACCGAAGTCTCAAACAACAGATGAAAATAAGGTTTGTAAGTCGGAGCTCGACTTTCCGTCGAGACTGGAGTCTTAAATTCGGCTCGGCTTTCCGTCGACACCAGAGTCTCAAATGGTAGACGAAAAAAGGTTTGCGAGCTGGAGTTCGGCTTTCCGTCGAGATCGGGTTTCCAAACGACAGACAAAAATAAAGGTTTGTGAGCTAGAACTCAGCTTTTTGTCGAGACTGAATTCTCAAACGGTAGAGAAAAATAAAGGTTTACGAGCTGGAGCTTGGCTTTCCGTCGAGACCGGAGTCTTAAACAGTAGACGAAAAAAGGTTTGCGAGCCGGAGCTCGGCTTTTCGTCGAGACCGGATTTCCAAATGGCAAACATAAATAAAGGTTTGTGAGCTAGAACTCAGCTTTTCGTCGAGATCAAAATCTCAAACGGCAGACAAAAATAATGGTTTGCGAGCTGGAGCTCGGCTTTTCGTCGTGACCATAGTCTTAAACGGTAGACAAAAAAAGGTTTACGAGCCGGAGCTCGGCTTTCCATCGAGACCGGAGTCTCAAATGGCAGATGACAAGATCCGAGAGTGCGGAACGATACCGACTTTCACTCACCGTCGAGTCTCAGAAGGCTGAATCTCTATGGGTGAAGCAAAAAGAAAAAAATACAGGTACGGGACGATACCAGCCTATCCATCGAGATGTATCTCTATGAAAAAAAAAGGTTTGCAAAAGGAGCCCAGCTTGTCCGCTGAGACTCTGAATCTCAAATGGTAGACGAAAATTCGAGGGTGCAGGATGATACCGACTTGCCCTCTCCGTCGAGTCTCAGAAGGCTGAGTCTCTACGGGCGAAGAAAAAATAAAAAATATGGGCATGGGATGATATCGACTTATCCGTCGAGATGTATCTCTACAGCAAAAAAAAAGGTTTACAAGAGGAGCCCGGCTTGTCCGCTGAGACTCTGAATCTCAAACGGAAGACGAAAATGTGAGGGTGCGAGATGATACCGATTTGTCCTCTCTGTCGAGTCTCACGAGGCTAAGGTTCTACGGGCAAAGAAAAAAAGAAAAATATGGGCACAGGACAATACTGGTCTATCCGTCGAGACGTATCTCTACGACCAAAGAAGAAAAAGGTTTGCGAGAGGAGATCGACTTTCCGTTTGAGGCCCTGAATCCCAAACGGCAAACAAAAAGAACCGAGGGTGTAGGACGATACCGACTTTCCCTCTCCGTCGAGTCTCAGAAGGCTAAGTCGTTACGGGTGAAGAAAAAAGGTAAAATACGAGCACAAGACTATACTGGCCTATCCGTCGAGACTTTGAATCTCTACGGCCAACAAAAAAAGGTTTGCGAGAGGAGCCCGGCTTGTCTGTTGGGACTCTGAATCTCAAACGACAGACGAAAATTCGAGGGTGCGGGATGATACCGATTTGTCCTCTCTGTGGAGTCTCACGAGGCTAAGTCTCTACGGGCGAAGAAAAAAAGAAAAATACGGGCATATGACGATACTGGCCTATCCGTCGAGACGTATCTCTACGACCAAAGAAAAAAAAGGTTTGCGAGAAGAGATCGACTTTCCATTTGAGACCCTGAATCCCAAACGGCAAACAAAAAGAACCGAGGGTGCAGGACGATGCCGACTTTCCCTCTCTGTCGAGTCTCAGAAGGCTGAGTCGCTACGGGCGAAGAAAAAAGGAAAAATACGAGCACAGGACTATACCGGCCTATCCGTCGAGACTTTGAATCTCTACGTCCAACAAAAAAAAGTTTGCGAGAGGAGCCCGGCTTTCCGTCGAGGCTTATCTCTCTATAACTATGGAAATAAAAGAAAGGGTGCGGAAAGCCCTGGCTTTCCATCGAGACTCTGAATCGCTACGGTTAGACATAAAAGGGAGGTTTCGGAAGAGTAACGAAAGGGAAAAAAACTTTTTGCCAAGCGACTAGAAGGGTGCAGGCTTTGGAGCTATGCTTTTTGTCGAGACTTATCTCTCTACAGCTATGAAAACAAAAGAAAGTGTGCAGGACGATAGCGGCTTATATGTCAAGACTCTAAATCTCTACGACGAGAAAGAAAAAGGGAGGAGAGACGAAGCGCGAACTTCCCAACGAGAAGCTGAGCTCATACGGCAATGGAAGTCGTGTTGTGGGACGATACCGACTTAGCCGAGAAAAGGGAGATGCAATGACAAAGGCCGACTTACAGAATAAGTTTTTTCGCCCTACGGAGGCAAAAAATGGAAGACTATCATCGGGAAACATCGAGTCGTGGCTCGATGGCGAAGGAACACGGAACTCAAGGAATTTCGGGCAAACTGAACACGAAGGGGAAAATAGTAGGACCTAACAAAAAATTAGACTAGGTCCCAACCCAACGACTACGAGGCTCGGGATGACCAACAGAGGGTCCCGAAAAGAAAGAGGTATGAGTCGGTAAAAACCTGACTTTTACGTAAGAGAAGAGGTTGGGCTAATGGCCCAACGTCTGCAAAGGTTTGGGACAACCTCGAAGGGGTCCCAGAACAAAAAGAACAAGGTACGGACTGATGAGGCTCGATCCTAAATGCAAAAGAGAGAAGTCGGGTCCGAAACCTAACGACTCAAGGGTTCGAGACATCATCGGGAGGTCTCAGAAGGAGAAGAAGGTACGGATTGGTGAAACCTGACTCAAAGAAACGACGAAGGAGTTAGGCAACGGCCTTACGACGTTAAACACAGAAAAACCCACGAAGAGTCCCAAGAAAGAGAAAGCGAGACTCGATTGATGAAACCCGGCTCGACGAAAATAACAGAGGTTAGGCAATGGTCTAATGGCGTCAAACATGGGACAGCCCACGGAGGGTCCCAGGAAAGAGAAAGCGAGACTCGGGTGACGAAACTCGACTCGACTAAAATGACAGAGGTTAAGCAACGGGCTAATGGTGTCAAACACGGGACAGTCCACGGGGGGTCCCGGAATAGAGAAAGCGAGACTCGAGTGATAAAATACGACTCTAAAAAAAACGACAGAGGTTAGGCAATGGCCTAACGACGTCAAACATGGGACTACCCACGGAGGGTCCCAGGAAAGAGAAAACGAGACTCGGGTGACAAAACTCGACTCGAAAAAAATGACAGAGGTTAGGCAACGGGCTAACGGCGTCAAATACGGGACAGTCCACGGAGGGTCCCAGGATAGAGAAAGCGAGACTCGAGTGATGAAACCCGGTTCTAAAGAGAACGATAGAGGTTAGGCAATGGTCTAACGGCGTCAAACACAGAAAAACTCACGGAGGGTCCTGGGGAATAGAAAATGAGACTTGGGTGATGAAACCCGGCTCAGCAAAATGACAGAGGTTAGTCAACGGCCTAACGGTATCAAACACGGGAAAACCCACAGAGGGTCCCAAAAAAGAGAAAACGAGACTAGGGTGATGGAACCCGGCTCAATGAAAATGATAGAGGTTAGGCAACGGCCTAACGACGTCAAACACAGGAAAACCCACAGAGGATCCCAGGAAAGGGAAAGCGAGACTCAGGTGATGGAACCCGACTCAATAAAAATGACAGAGATTAGGCAACGGCCTAACCATGTCAAACATGGAAAAATCCACGGAGGGTCCCAGGAAATAGAAAATAAGACTCGAGTGATGAAATCTGGCTCAATGAAAACGACAGATGTTAGGCAACTATCTAACGACGTCAAACACGAAAAAACCAACGGAGGGTCCAGGGAAAGAGAAAATGAGACTCGGGTGATAAAACCTTGCTCAACAAAAATAACAGAGGTTAAGCAATGGATTAATGGCGTCAAGCATAGGAAAACCCATAGAGGGTCCCAGAAAAGAGAAAATGAGACTCGGGTGATGAAACCCGGCTCAACAAAAATGATCGAGGTTAGGAAACGGCCTAACGGCGTCAAACACGGAAAAATCCATGGGGTCCCAGAAAAGGGAAAGTGAGACTCAAGTGATGAAACCCAGCTCTAAAAAAAGAAAAGAGCTGCTCTAATCCATCAAAAGCAAACATGAAAGAAAAACACATAACCTATAAGGGTATTTATCCTAAAGGAAAAGTTTTAAGCTAACTAAATGCATATGAAAAGGCTTGATAGTCTAGTAATCGGGTACCTTTTGAATAGAAATCAAGAATATACCTCCCCGGCCAAGTAGTACATGGCCAGGTCAAATAGTACGCAATGACCCTTTTTGCATGTATCCAAAGGGTCATACGGCCAGAAGGCTTGCTTACTTCCCCTACATAGCTCCGAGATAGTAAACTGCCAAAGTGAAAGGTAGGTACGCATTTGACTTATTTTATTTTCTCTTTTCTTCTTTTGTTTTGGAAAAGTACCTAATGAAAAAAGGGAAGAAAGGAGATGAAAAATCATGCATGACAAGAATAGTTAAAACATTTTTCAAGTTTGGCTCGCTTTTAAAAAGATCCTCAGTAGATTCGCCACTGTGAGGAACCTGCCCTCTTTTTTTTATTCTGAAATTCGAAGGAACAAAAAAAACCCACTTGAAAAAGAGAGGTTTTCCTCCAAATACATCCGTGTTAAGGGCCGCACAATTGGAGTCGCAACTTGGTGTTCGGATAAACCAAGAAACCAAAAACCTTCAAGGGACTAGTCGGTCCTTACCAGAGAAAATAGTTCGGGAGGTAGGGTACGAAAGGGGAAGGTGTTAGGCACCCCTCTCGCCCGATCCAAAGGTCGGCCTCTACTTAACTATTTTATTTTGTTCTTGTCTTTAATTTATCAAAAGCAACATATATAGAAAGGGGGTTGAAGAGAGAACATTAAAAAAAAAAAGAAAATAAAGAAATAAAACCTATCCTAAAACTAAGGTTTTCTATCCATACTTACACTTAAAGGCATGTCAAGTGAGAGATGACAGCATATCAGTGCAGTTGATGCATATAAAAATATGCTGTTAAAAAAGAAAGATACAGGAAAATCTTGGAAGCCACTGGTTTTTAAACAGAGGTGGCGTACGCCACCTCATAACCTGGCGCACGCCACTGGAACTTGGCGTGCGCCACCTATGGACTCTCTAGAAGTGGCGCGCATCACTATGGCAGAGTGAGCTGGACACCAGGAGGTCCAAAAGGGCCTACTGTTTTTAAGAAAAACTATGTGCTCGTATATAGGTATTTTTATACGAAGAAGAAAATGAAAAGATAGCAATTCACATAGGATTTTCGAAAAATAATCTAAATCTTATATTTTATGCATTTCTAAAGCTAACAGGGGTAAGAAGAAAGAAAAAGAACATACTTTTCTACTAAACGGAAAGACATGCTTTAAACAAAAATAGAAAATAGAATCGGGGAGAACGAGACCAACGACCTCTTTCTCCCCTTTTAATGAATAGAAAGAACTTTGAAGGAAAGAAAAACATATAGATAAAGGAAAGAGATAAGAAAAGAGAGACTTACTGTATATCCCAGAAGATGAGTGATGTTTTGAGCAGTTCCACAACTTCTTCCTCACTTACAACGCGTCCTCGAGAAGCCTTCCAATGCAAGGGATTTTGAGATTTTGAGTAGTTCAAAGTGAAGTTTCTGGAATGAGCTTATGCTTAAGATTATTAATTTGGCAAGGGTTCTGGTTATATACGGGTCGGGAGTCATTTTTGCAAAGATTCAATACTCAGAGAGCTCTCTCTTTTGGCTTAGAGGGGTCTTATTTATAGAGTTTGGGCGTGGAGGCTGGCTTGGAGCCGAAGTCTCCTCTCAAGGTGGTGTGCACCAGGTAGAAGGGGGCATGCGCTACTTGGAGGTGGCGCGCGTCAGGGGTAAATGTGGTTTGAGGCTTCTGACATGGCTTTGCTAGTGGCATGAAAAAGTTATGGCGTGGCGTTAATGACTTGAGTTTTGAGGTGGCGAATGGTTTTTTGGATGGAAGTAGTGTGCGCCACTTAGAGGTGGCGCATCGCTGGGTTGGGGTACACCAAGGGGTGTTTTTGGTATATTAGGTGTTTTGGATTATTTTTTAGGGTATTTTGGGATGCACTGGAGTACTCCTTAGACTCTTGGACTCGCACAAAAGCTCTTTTGACGCGGCTAATATATACATTCATCATCGAAAAGTTTGCAGAATCGGCCGATGTTCGATTTAGTCAAAATTGAAGTGTCTACACCTACATGTAATGCATCTAGCACAAACTCTCTCGACATCAAGTCTCATCTTTGGCCAAAAAAAGTGTTCATGCAAAATGTCTAAAGTCTTCCTTACACCAAAATGACCCATCAAGCAGCCTCCATGTGCTTCATACACAAGCAACTCACGCATAGAACTATTAGGAACACAAAGTATATTTTCTCTAAACAAGTAGCCATCGAGTTTGTAGAACTTTCCAAACGCTGCCTTCTCACACGCTCCATATACACTAGTAAAGTCATCATCAGTAGCATACAATTTTTTAACTTATTCAAATCCCAATAACTTTGCATTTAAAGTTGAGACAATGGCATACCTTCTTGATAATGCATCAGTCACAATATTTTCCTTACCTTGTTTTTATTTGATTATATAACGGAAGGTATCAATGAATTCCATCCACCTGGCATGCTTTCTATTCAACTTACCTTGTCCTTTCAAGTTCTTCAAGGACTCATGGTCGGTATGTATGACAAACTCTTTCGGCCAAAGGTAATGTTGTCAAGTCTCTAATGCTCTCACCAATTCATAAAACTCTTTGCCATATGTCACGTAGTTCAAAGCTGTCCCATTTAGCTTTTCACTAAAATAGGCTATTGGCCGCTTCTTCTGCATCAAAATAGCTCTAATACCTATTCCTGAAGCATCACACTCAATCTCAAAATTTTTAAAAAAACCAGGTAATGCTAATAAAAGAGCACCACATAACCTTTCTTTAATCTCAATAAATGCACGTTCTTACTCACTACCCCATTTAAAACCTACATATTTTTTAACAATTTCAGTGAGTGGTGCACCTAGTGTACTGAAATCTTTGACAAATCGCCGATAAAAATTAGACAAATCATGAAAACTTCTTACCTTCGTGATTGACTTGGGTGTGGGCCATTCCTTGATAGCCTTCACCTTTTCTTCATCCATGTGACACCCCACTTCTTTCAACACGATTCTTTAACGCTAAACCTAAAACAAATGCTTTACGCATTGAGGAATGACATTCGAACACTATGAATAAATGGATGAATGTATGAGATATGGAATAGGATAAAACTAGAAAGGTGTAATTAATAAAAAATGTTCAAATAATTTTTGAACAATGAGATTTTAAAACGTTCAAGTTAGAAAGTCCTTTCAAAGATGAAAAAGGCGTAGAAAATTAAAAGGGGTACAAGTAAGGTCTAGGAACTCCTCAAGCCCAAAAGTTTAAATAATAATTTAGGTAGGGAATGAGGCTAAACCCAATCACAAGGGCCCAACAAAATCATAAACCCAAAAATTCAATTAAGAGTTCAAGAAAAAAAAAATTATGGAAGGCCTAATAAGGCCCAAACTTTGAGAAGCCTAATAGAAAAAGTTAATTAGGATTTTGGCCCAAATATTATGGAGACCCAAAACAAATAAATATTTCAGCTCAATTATTTTATTAATGGCCCAATAAGTTTAATTACAAGTCCAAACCAAAGTTAGGCCTAAAACTTAAAATTTGACCCAAATAAATTAAATTTGGGCCCAAAGCGAATTTTAACCTCATGAAATATTAAATAATTAATAAAATAAAATAAAATAAAAGAGATCATTCTAGAAGCCCATGGCCGGCTCCCCCATGAGAGGAGGAGTGATGTGACAATTTTTAAGGAAAAAGAAAAAGAAAAAGAAAAAAAAATAAAATAAAATAAAATAAAGAAAAGATGAAAAAGTATGGACATGGCTTGAAAAATTGAATTTTCTATATTACCAAATCACCCAAGTCTTCAATGAATAGTAAGAAGAACATGGAAGATGATTTGATAAGAGAAGAAGTGATGGGACGTAAATGAAATAAAAAGAAAAAGAAAAAGTCTTGTCAAAAGTATCCTTAATTTTAGAGAATGTGTTTCCCATTAAACTAAACAAGGCCTTAAGGCTTAGGAAAAATGAATTATTCATGACAAACATGGCACAAGAAATTCTTGGAGCCCAAGTCTTGGTTGGGATGCAATCGAACTAGAAGAACAAGTGTTCAATTGGGATTTAAGTTAGAACAAAATAAGGGAAAAATAAAGAAAAATATGAAGAAAAAAAATTAATGAGATTTTGGGAGACTTTTTCTTCATATTTTTCCCTAGTTATCAAGATATACGCATATATAAATATATACATAAATATCTCAATAGAAGGGGAGAGAATTGATTCTTAGAATTAAAGAAAATTAAAAGAAATGAAAAATTATCAAAATTGATGAAAAATATGGAATGACCTATGAAATATTTTTCTTCCAAAGGTCACGTCACTCAAGTTAACCATGGTTGGGGTTTAACCTAACCAAGGAGAATAAACCATAGTTAGAAGGTTGGTTGAGTTAAAAGGGGACCACTATTAAGTTAAATGAGGGGTAAAAGGGTATTTTCACCCTCAAGTCTTTGGTTATAAATAGAGTCATTCTCCCAACATAAGATCTATTTGCTTAAAGCCACTCTCACTCTAGAATTTCAGTGGGGCGAGGGAGAAAAGAGAAGGAAGAAAGAAGGAAAAGAAGAAGGAAGGAAGAAAGAAAGAAGGAAGAAAGGAGCAACTTAAAATTTGGGTTCTCCATCCTCTAACCAAGAGACCATCAAGTAAGTGGCTTCTAAACTCACTTCCAAAATCATTAATCATCTCACACTTCTCATCCCTCTTCAAAACAAAAGAAGATAAGAACATAGGAAGAACACCAAATGAATGATCTTGAATTTAAGAAAGATTAATTTTCTTGATTCAAGATCATAATGGAGAAATAAATAAAAACATATGGAAAGGTTAGTAAGAATATATAAGATAATATATAAAGTAGTTTTAAGATAGTTAAAAATAATTTTTACATGGGTAAGAGGGTAGAAAAGAAGAGGAAAGTAAGGAACCTCAAGGAAATGACTAAATAGTGAACTTAAAACCCAATCTCAAATTTTTCGTGCTAGTTAAACAAGGCCTAAATGAAAATATCTTTCAAACAGGGTTAGTTTAGCATGTTATAAACATGTGTGATTTTTGGTTGGACCCACAAATGTATTTTAGAACTCCTATGCCAGTTTTGAACATTATGCGTCAAGATTGCAGAATAACAGCCCACTTTGAGAAATTTTAATTAATTTTAGACAAATTCTCTCAAGATGTGCCATATAGTTAAAGTAAGGTATAAGGGTCTAATTTCACTCAAAAATGATAAACCTCACTTTCATTGAAAGGATTTCGAGAACAATGGATTCTCCCAAACATGGACGTTTTTTAAAAGATTCGGTCCCATGAATTTTTTGGAACTCTTCTGTTGACTGTTGGCTCTCGGATTTTACATAAAAAATGTAGCTGACATTCTAATCTAGCCTCTGTAATATTTAAAGAATTCTTGGAGAAGGTTTAGTATTTTACAATGAATTTTAAATGGGTGAGACATAATTTAGAAATGAAGAAAAATATGGTTTGAGAGAACTTTAAGCAAATCTAAGTGTCTAAACCTAAGTTAGAGATCTTGGGGACCATGGGGGTACCAAGAGTGGTGGTTCTATAAGAGGTATTTGAAGAGAGAATGACCTCACATGCACATCCCCACAAGCATGCATGAGTTACTTTAAGTAACAAAATTAAGTATCGGTCAAATCTATGTGTTAGGTTGTGTGGGAACCGGAGATCCAGAGTGAACCAGAGAACATCATTTGAGTCAAACTCATTCGAGGTGGGTTTTACTTTATCACTAGTTTGATATTATAAATGTACGAATGATTAAATTCCTTATACTTTCATGTTATATGATTTGAGAAAATGAATGATGATTTTACTTATGAAAAAAACTATGATTGCGAACTCGTATTTTATGAAATGACAAATGAACATATGTTTTGGAACATAATGAAAGTTGAATATTTTATGAAAGTAAATGGTGATGTTACTTGCGAAAGAAACGATATTTATGAACCTATATTTTTATCAAATAATTCATGAACTTGTTTTGGAACTTGAACTCAATATTTTATGAAAGAATCTTGAACATAAACTAGAACATGAGAAATATGATTGTGTTGGACAAATAAAAAAGGCAAGCTAATTGATACTCTATTTTATAAAAGTTATGAAATTGCTTATAAAATAGCCTATATTTTATGAAATGATTCTTGAGTATATAG
>JAUTBS010155748.1:0-12236 GCA_032361285.1 Aequorea victoria | reverse complement strand
AATATTTATTTTCTTAATTTTTAATAATTATCATATAAAACTAATTCTAAATATATACAATAAAATTTAAGTTATTTAAAAAAATATTATACATGGCAAAAATATTAATGTGGCACTTTCTCTCTCTTTAAACAAACAAATTCACATATCTATAATACAATACAACTTGGTCTTGATAGTGACATTTATGTGGCAATCCAAGAATTGTCATTTTTCCATATTCAATCAATGGTTGAGATGTGTTTTTACTTTTTGTCTACGTTTATCCATCTTTAAATCTATTTCTTACTTCTTCAAACTTATTTTTTTAATATTTAATTTTATTTTATTTTAAAACTTAATTTATAATTAAATCTTTTATTTATAATTAAAATTTTATTTAATTAATTAGATTTTTATTTAAAAGTTGATTTAGGATTGAGATATAATTAATTTAATAGTTAAAGCATATTGTTCACTTACTGAATTTTATTCAGATTATTTTAAAGTATTGAAATATGGCCCATTTTAATTGAAATTTAATTATGTTAATAGTAATTTTACACGCAAATTTAAAATATTAAAATATAATTTATTTTAATTAAAATTAAATTATTTTGATAGTTTCTTTAGGCACGGGTCATACCCTAGTCTATATTACAAGGGAGGTGGGTCTTGATAGTGACATTTATGTGGCAATTCAAGGGTTGTCATTTCTCCATATTTAATCAATGGTTAAGATGTGTTTTCACTTTTTGTCTATTTTTATCTCTTTTTAAATCTATTTTTTTTGCTCTTTCAAACTTATTTTTTTTAATCTTTAATTTAATTTTATTTTAAAACTCAATTTATAATTAAATCTTTTAGTTATAATTAAAGTTTTATTTAATTAATTATATTTTTGTTTAAGAATTTATTTAGGATTGAAATATAATTAATTTAATGATTAAAATATGTTGTTCACGTACTGAATTTAATTCAGATTATATTTAAAGTATTACAATATAGTTTATTTTAATTGAGATCTAATTATGTTAATAGTAATTTTAGATGCAAATTTATAATATTAAAATATAATTTATTTTAATTGAAATCAAATTATGTTGGTAGTGTCTTTAGGCACGGGTCATACCTTAGTCTATAGATATGACAGTAAAATATATATACACAGGCATAACAATAATCGGTATAATCACCCATGTATAAAAGATCATATAATCTACCATAAAAATATCTTAAACCTCTTCAAAATATCATAAAATGCATAAAAACGGTTAATATTATACTCATATAACTATGCTATATGATCTGATGTTTATTATCATAATCTGATATTTATTAACATAGATATTTGGACTTATCACATAGTTAAAATCAGCCATCTACATATATATAGTGGCTCAGCCATGTAATGATGATGGATGTAAATAAATTATTATCATCAATTGTCATATAATTCTAACATATAGTTAAGTACAAGGTTTATTATATTACTATATGTTAAATAGTAATAATTAAATAATTTTCCAGTACAAAAATATATTATGTTATTTATAATATTTTTGTGACAAGTCAATATTATTAAATATTTAATAATTCTTTATATATTACTAAGAAAGTAACATAATATTAATTATTTGATTTTAATAAGACAATTATTAATATATAATAATTATAATAAAATTATTATGTCATTAATAACATAATAATAAATTATCAATATAGTAAATTATTTATTAACATAATAATCGTGATAAATAATAAGCTAATTATATGATCTATATTATGTTAACATAATAATAAAGGTTATAAATGTTTCATTTGTTTAAATATATTATTAATTTAATAATTACTATATACGTTCGGACTCTGTTACGATCCCTTAGCCATAGGTCAAAAATATCCAGACGCTTTTGACCCACATCGAGACGTTCCGAGGTAGTGAGCCCCTTTTTGCCTGTTGTTATATTTTTTTGCCAAAATTTCTTCTACGGTGTCGACTCACAACACTAAAAATCTTAAAAAATATTAGGAAATAAATTCAAATGAGTTAGGCTCTGTTTAGGTAATAGTTAATAATAAAACAAATTAATTAATGAGTTAATTAACACCAGAAACAATGATTAAAACTTATATTAATGGGGAAGGGTCCGTTTGGTTAATTAAATCAATTATTAGCTTGTATAATAATTATGATTTATGCATTGCATCATTAGGGTGACTTGGATTGCGTCCTTTGCTACTTCATTTCATTATTTCATTAGATATCAGGTGAGTAAATTTGTATGTTACATACTTTCAATCAAAATCCCAGTATTCCCAACTGTTTTAGCTAAAAATTATATATGTATACTTTCAAATTCTTTTATGCACCGTATTAGTTTTATCTTATAAAAATTATGATAAAAATATTTAAATGAGATAAAATGTTTTGCGTATCTATTATGGTATGATCATGAGTTTAGATTGGGACCATGTGGAAGTCTAGGGGAAAGCCCTCTATGGAGGTAACTCTGACCCACTCGGGAAAAGATCCGGCCTGGGGACTTGGGTGACCCTAGTTGCTCAATAGTTTAAGGAACAGTCTGGGGCCTCCGGTGACCTAAACTGAAATCGTTAGAGAAAAAAGAACCAGGCGCCATCCCGACGTAACTCATATTCGATGTTGAATTCAGCGGCCCAAAGTAGCCCTGAGTTTGTGATGTTGGCATTGGTTACTCTTTTATGCCCTGGATGCTGTGCATGTGGCCGTTGATAGTTTCCCGCCATGTTTTTACGATCATATCGCTATACCAGTATTATAGACATTATTACGTCGTGTTGGCATATCTTTATATGCGTGAATTTATTGTTGGCATATCTCTATATGTGAAGTTTTGTTGTGGACACCTCTGATGTCCAAGGTGACATTATGTATGAAAATATTTTGATAAAAAGAGAGTGTTGGATTGTGTGTACACCCTGTTTATGTATACTGCTTATATCTTGCCATAATTATATTTCAATTAAAAGCATATTTTATTCCTTGTTTTATAACTGTACATTACTATGCATACTTGTATTCACTAGTTTTAACTGACGTTGTACTCGACCATTTCAGGTAACTAGTGATGGAGTTAAGGTGATGAACTCGAATGCTGCGTGGCATCCAGGATACGACCTCTAGGGACATGCATTTATTTATTTTTTCTTCTGTATTTAATAAATTGAACATTTAATTATGAGTTATTGTTGACGATATTGCCAAGTTTTATGGCCTGTTTGACCCACATTTATGATTATGTATTTTAATTTCTTAAATCTCTGCAAATTGAATATTAATTAACATATAATTAGCTAATTGCATGTTTAGGCTTTCTTGGTTTATTGGGCCAAGGCCCATGATCCATGCTGATCACCTTTTCGAAATTGGGGTGTGACATTTTCTCCACTCCCTCTCCCTCTCTACATTTTGGCCAGACAAAGAAAGAGGAGAGGAAAAGAAGAAAAAGAAAAAAAAAAAGAAAGAATTAAAGGTAAGTCCTAATATCTTTTGATCAAGACCAACCATGTAAGAAACTTCTTGAACTCTCCGTTGATAGTTTTCCACCATGTTGTTACGATCATATCGCTATACCAGTATTATACACATTATTACGTCGTGTTGGCATATCTTTATATGCGTGGATTTATTGCTGGCATATCTCTATATGCGAAGTTTTGTTATGGACACCCTTGATGTCTAGTGTGGGATTATGTATGAAAATATTTTCATAAAAAAGAGTGTTGGGTTGTGTGTACACCCTATTTATGTATAATGCTTATATCTTGCCATAATTATGTTTCAATTAAAAATATATTTTATCCCCTATTTTAGAACTGTACATTACTATGCATACTTTTATTCACTAGCTTTACCTGACGTTGTACTAAACCATTTCAAGTAACTAGTGATGGAGTTAAGATGATGAACTCGAATGCTGCGTGGCATCCATGATACGACCTCTAGGAACATGCATTTATTTACTTTTGTTTCAGCATTTAATAAATTGAACATTTAATTATGAATTATTGTTGACGACATTGTCAAATTTTATGGGCTGTTTGACCCACATTTATGGTTATGTATTTAATAGCTAAAATCCCTAAAATGGAATATAAATAAGCATATAGTTAGCTAATTACATGTTTAGGCTTTCTTGGTTCATTGGGCCAAGGGCCATGATCTATAGATGGTCACCTCTCCTAAATTGGGGTGTGACATTTTCTCCACTCCCTCTCCCTCTCTACATTTCGGCCAGACCAAGAAAGATTAGAGGAAGAGAAGAAAAAGAAGAAGAAAAAAAGAAAGAAGAAGAAAGAAGAAGAAGAAAGGAAAAGAAGAAAGAATACGAGGTAAGTCTTAACATCTTTTGATCAAGAGCAACCATGTAAGAAACTTCTTAAACTCTCTGTTGATGGTTTCCCACCATGTTGTTACGATCATATCGCTATACCAGTATTATAGACATTATTATGTCGTGTTGACATATCTTTATATGCATAGATTTATTGTTGGCATAACTCTATATGTGAGGTTTTGTTGTGGACACCCCTGATGTTCTGTGTGGGATTATGTATGAAAATATTTTCATAAAAGGAGATTGTTGGGTTGTGTGTACACCCTATTTATGTGTATTGCTTATATCATGTCATGATTATATTTTAATAAAAAGCATATTTTATCCCCTATTTTAGAACTGTACATTACTATGCATACTTTCATTCACGAGTTTTAGCTGACGTTGTACTCAACCATTTCAGGTTACCAGTGATGGAGTTGAGGTGGTGAACTCGAATGCTGCGTGGGATCTAGGATACGACCTCTAGGAACATGCATTTATTTACTTTTGCTTCTGCATTTAATAAATTAAACATTTAATTATAAATTATTATTGACGGCATTGTCGAGTTTTATGGGTTGTTTGACCCACATTTATGGTTATGTATTTTAATAGCTTAAATCCTCGTAAATTGAATATTAATTAGCATATAATTAGCTAATTGCATGTTTAGGCTTTCTTGGTTCATTGGGCCAAGGCCTATGATTTATGGACGGTCACCTCTCTCAAATTGGGGTGTGACATTTTCTCCACTCCTTCTCCGTCTCTACATTTCGGCCAGACGAAGAAAGAGGAGAGCAAGAGAAGAAAAAGAAAGAAGAAGAAAGAAGAAGAATAAAGGAAAAGAAGAAAGAATTAAAGGTAAGTCCTAACATCTTTTGATCAAGACCAAACATGTAAGAAACTTTTTGAACTCTCATTTTCTCTCCTAATATCATCTTCTTATCTGTAATCATCTCTAAGATAAAAGAAAGATGGACAAGAATGGAGGTGAACCATGAAAACAAGAAAAGAATGTGTAGAACTTATTTTAGAAAAACTTTGTAAGGATTAAAGACTAAAAAGAAATAATGTAAGAAATGTTTGGGAACCTTATGATGAACATATTATATTGTTATGATGTATTTGGATATGCATTCGATGTGTTAAAATATGACAAGTTGATGTTTATGTGTTATTGTTAGAAAATACCCAAAATAGTGTGGCTTTAAGCTACTCCAAGAAATTTCGTGTGAACCAAAATTTCCCTAAATTAAAATCTGTTTCAAAAAAAGCCTCTTTAGGATGTTTTCAGTGTGTGTTAATTTTTGTTGGACCCAAAAATATATTTTTGAACCCTCACGACATTTTTGAAATTTTTGTGACAGTGAGGCAGAAAAATATCCAATTTTGAACCCTTGTAGATTTTTCTCGAAAACTCCCCTTCAGATGAGCCACCTATCTAGAGAAAGGTCTATGGGTCTAGTTTCACTCTGTTTTTACATAACTCACTTTGGAGTAATATATTTTGAGATATCTAGTTTTTCCCAAATAGACTCCTTTTTCAACAGATTATGTCGTGTGAGTTTTTCAACCACCTTTTGTTTACAATCAGTTCTCGGTTTCTTCATGCCAAGTTTAAATAACATCATAATCTAGCTCTTGGTAAAGTTTTAGAATTTACTAGTAATGTTTACTATTTTTGAAGTATTTTGAAAGCTCTGTGGCAGATTCTGAGATTTTGTATTTTGTTGCGAAATGTTATGTTTAAGTCCTTACCTACTCTTGTGGCATGTATGTTTCCTTTTAATTTCATCCATGGGTATGAATGAGTTTTATGACTATGTTAGAAGTTGTATGATCTTAGTCTTGTGTTGTAACATCTCTCATGCATGGCCTGAGTCTTGGGTGGGAGTATTCACCTTGTGTCTAGCTTAACTAGGTTTGGCTTTAGATGAAACGTTGTTGTGTTGGACAAGTTCCATGGTTTGTGACTTAGGTATGATCTTGTGATGGAGTGGGTGGTTTCCCTTCCATGTTGTAATCTTGGGATGGACTGGGTGGTTTTCATTCCATGTTATAACCTTGTGATGGATACAGTTATTGTTATGGTGCACCTGGTCAGACTTATAAATTTAACAACAGACTCATAAGGACTCGTGAGGGAGGAGGTTCCGGGGCAAGGTTGGTAATGAACTGAGTTCGAATTCTTAGCCTGGCTATACTTTCACGCCGCAAAAATGGGTGATGTTACCGCCCATGGATCACGGGCCTTTGGCCCAACGAAGCAAGTAAGCCTTAATCAAAGATTAGCTAACTATGTGCTAAAATAGTAATAATTATTATGCATTAATTAATTTTATTCAAACTTGACATAAATAGGTCAAATAGTTCAATGTCTCATCACAATGATGTCATAATAACCATGATCAAAATGTACTAAATAATATGAGGAAGCAAAATGATAAATTTCCTAGAGGTCAATGGCTTGGATCCCGGCAGCAGTCCATCAACTCGAACTCATCTCACAGGCTACCTAAAAATGTTGTGGGACTACGTCAGTATAAACTGCTGAATGGAATCATGCATAGTATAATACAGTTCTAAAACAGGGGATACAAATAGTAGTATCCAAAAAGAGTACACAAGTAATCATAACGTGACATTGTACATATAGTAGTATCCAAAAAGGGTACACAAGTAACCCATCAATTCATTTCATTTCATATCTTTTCCTTTTGGAAAATACATCACTTTTCTTTTTTAAATCATAAAGCTGGATATCAGAGTTGTCCTCAATCACAAAAGTGTCATAACAATATGGTAAAGGCGACATGCTCATACAAGAGTGGAAATAAACAATATATCAAGCAACAGGAACGGCTGTGCATAGAAGTATCAAATGTCACATCATAACTCAGGGACTCTTGGTTATTGGATCCAATATCGAAAATAGAGTCACCCAGGTTGGTGCCTGGGTTTATTCCCTACACGATTCCAGTTAAGGTCACCGGACTCACCTGGGCTGTCCCTTAACTATTGAGTCAACTAGGGTCAACACGAGATTCAAACCAGTTTTGTTCCCTAGCTGGCCAAAGTCATCTCTGTAGAGAATTATCCCTTGGGCTTTATTCATATCCCAAGAATCCTATCTCATGGTCGCACCATATGTATAAATAAGAATCAATTTCTTTTCGTTATCTTTTAAATTATTTATGCCATGGTTTGCAAAATAGTACATCGTACATTTTGTTTAAAGCATTTAAAACATTTACATTTGTCCTTAAAACATTTATGTAAAGAGTTTATATATGAAAGTATAAGTAAAAATATTTAGGTAAAAAGTTTGCATATAGAAGCTTTAGTTGAAAGCATTTAAAGCAGGTGTAATAATTTTTAGAAAATAAGGGGAGTGATTTTGGAAGATATGTAGCAAGAATCCACTCACCTCAAATCCAAGCTAAACTCTAGGTAATGATAATGCAAATAGCCTTAACCTAATATGATACAATAATACAAAACATCAAACGAGGATAAAGTACTACATAGAACTACCAAACGGTCCCTTAACCCATTTAATAATTCCTATGAGTGTTTCTGGTGTTAAATTAATCTTTAATTAATTTAATTTATCCTTTAAACTGATGCCCAAATAGGGCCTAAGCATTAGAATTAATTTTTAAACTTTTATTTAATATGTTCCGACCATGAGTCGACACAATTGACCCTTGTGTCGACCCAAATAGGTTAAAATCAAAGGATGAGTCGACACCAAAGAGCTGTGTGTCCACTCAAAATGGTAGGTGGTCACGGCATACGCTGTGAGTCGACACACAGAGGCTGTGAGTCGACATAAAGAGGCTGTGAGTCAACCCAAACCCCTCAGGTTGGTCATGAGTCGACACACAGAGGCTGTGGGTCGACCCAACATGGTCTGTCAAAGCATAACAAGGGTTGTGGGCCGACTCATGGGGTCTGTGAGTCGACCCAAGGGGTCTCAGGTGTCAAGGGGTCGATGCCAAGGGGGCTGGCGTTGACCCTTAGGCACACAAGTGCTCTGTGAGTCGTTACACAGAGGCTGTGAGTCGACTTATAGGACAAAACAGAGACAATGAGTCGACCAAATCATGGTGTGAGTCGACCCAAGGGTCCAGTGGTCTTCGGCATGCCTCATGAGTCGACCCAAAGGGGTCTTATGTGGACTCAAGGCAAGGCAGACCCCATGAGTCGACACCAAAGCACGGGGTCTTCCACCCACGTAGCTTGGGTCGACTCAGTCGAGGCGTGATTCAACCCAACTGCTCACGATAGCCATGGGAGTTTGCTGGAGCTTGGGTTTTCTTGTGTTTTCTTCTTCGTTTCTTCACTTTAATCATCATTTATGATATTTTATCATATTTTAGGATGATTTAAACATGTCATATTAGTAGATTACATCATAATTTTGTGTGATTATTCTCTGGTTGTTTCAATATACGCATATGCCTATTATATAAAATTATATATATATATATATATATATATATATTCTGTTATAAATATGTATTATGATTCTATATGCTTTGATCGATCATTCTAATGATATAATATGATACAATCTTATTTATCTACATGCTTGGTGATCTAAACCCAACTATAACTAATCCTATAATGATATAAACATACATATCGATTTCACTGTGTTATAACTAAAAACAGGGTGTATAACTTACCCGAATCACCAAATGGTGAAGAAGATTCAGACGAGGATGATGATAATAATGATCTCGGTGGTCCCTGTAATTGGTGGTGATGGTGATGTACGACGACGGCGGTGTAGAGATGATTCCAGTGGTGGCAATGGGTGTGTGCGAAGGAGAGGAATAGAGAGATCGTGAGAGAGAGAAGGGATTACAGAGGGATTCTGAGAGATGAAGAGGGAATGAGGGCGTGAAGAGAGAGAGAGGGAATCCCATATAAATTGGGAGGTAACACCTCAAGATCAGGGATTTCCTAATTTTCCTCCATAAAAAGAGTAACGGCTGACCCATTCCATGTCAATCCTCTCAGTAGATAGGGAACAAAGCTAGCTTTCCATTTAGATTTTTGTATTCCTTTTTTATTTGTTTATTCTTCTCTTTAAAATAAATTTTATTACAAGATAGTTAAATTAAAGTTTAATTAATTTTAATTAGCTTAATATTTTTGAACTTATTTTATTTTCCCATTAAACCTTGTATTTTATTAATTAATCAATCCACCTGTAAATAGATTTAAATGACTTATTACATTAATAATTATTTAAAAAAAAATATTTATCGGATTTTACATTCTCTCCCACGTAAAAGAATTTTCTCTTCGAAATTAATAACTAACCTTGAGGAAACAAGTGAAGATAGCGGTCGTGGATCTCGTCCTCGTGTTCCATGTAGCCTCTTCTACTTTGTGATTACGCCAAAAGATCTTCACAAGGCGAATGAATTTGTTCCGTAGAACCTTATCCTTTGTATTCAAAACCTGAACTGGCTGCTCATCATATGTCAAATCTTCGTGAACCTGAAGCGGCTCATAATCTATCCCATGCGACAGACTAAAAACATATCTCCTCAACATAGAGATATAGAACACATTATGCACATTAGTAAGGCTCGGTGGCAAGGCCACACGATATGCCACCTCACCAACACGATAAAAAATCTTAAAAGTTCCGATATACAGGGGACTCAACTTTCCTTTCTTGCCAAAACAAATAATTCTTTTCCAAGGTGAAACCTTGAGGAATACCATGTCACCAATAAAAAACTGTAGGTCTCTTCTTCGTACATCGGCGTAATTCTTTTGTAAGCTTTGAGCTGCAAGAAGCTTGTTCCGAATAACAAAAATTTTCTGAGTCGTGTCTTTCATAAGATCAGGTCCAAGAAGCTGTCGTTCACAAACTTCGTACCAACACAATAGGGATCTACACTTCCGCCCATACAAGGCTTCATAAAGTACAACCCCTAAACTCGAATGATAGCCGTTGTTATAAGAGAATTCCATTAATGGTAACTGGTCATCCCAATTACCCTTTCATTCTAAAGCGCAAGCTCTCAACATATCTTCCAACGTCTGAATGGTCCTCTCTGACTGGTCGTCGGTCTGCGGGTGGTATGCTGAGCTGAAGTCCAATCGAGTACCCATAGCTGACTGATGGGCACCCCAAAACTTTGAGACGAAACGTGGGTCACGATTCGAAACGATAGAAATAAGTGAACCATGAAGATATACAATCTCCTGCACATACAACTGTGCTAGACGATCCAACGAAAAAGTCATCTTGATAGCGATAAAATGAGCTGACTTCGTAAGACGATCCATGATAATCCAAACTGCGTCATGTCCACCACGTGTAAGAGGTAAACCAGATATAAAGTCCATCGTGATCTTCTCCTATTTCCACCCGGGTAGTGGTAATGGTTGAAGCTTTCCCGCCGGTCGTTGATGCTCGATCTTCACTTGCTGACACATCAAACATTGTGCCACGAATTCCCATATATCACGTTTCAAGCCATTGCACCAAAAGTGCTCTCGTAGATCTCTATACATCTTTGTACCTCCTGGATAAATGTTGTATCCCAAACTATGAGCTTCGGTCAGAATTTCTTTCCTTAGCTCTTCGTTGGCAGGTGCACACACTCAGTTTCTGAATTTGATAACTCCTTTGTCCCTGATCCTGAAGTCATTGTTTTCACTCTTGTGTAACTCGTCCATGATCTTCTTGCATTATAGGACTTCCTGCTGAGCTATACGGATCCTCTCTAACAAAGTCGGCTTTATGGTCAACTAGTAACACAAAGTTGTTATTCCATACTGTAGTACCTCGATTTCCATTCTTCTCAAGTCTTCTAGTAGATGGTGCTGAACTGTCAAAGATGCCATGCTGCCCTCGAAAGATTTTGTGCTCAAAGCGTCCGCTACTACGTTTTCTTTCCCTAGATGGTAATGAATCTCCACGTCGTATTCTTTCAATAACTCGAGCCATCGTCTTTGTCGTAAATTAAGCTCTTTCTGCGTGAAAATGTACTTCAATATTTTGTGGTTGCTGTAGATCTCACAAGATTTTCAATAAAGACAATGTCACCAAATCTTCAATGCAAAAATGATAGTTGCCAACTCCAAGTCGTGCGTAAGGTAATTCTTCTCATGAATCTTCAATTGGCGTGAAGCATAAGCTATCACCTTGCCATATTGCATCAGTAAACAGTTGAAACCTTGATGTGACGCATCACTGTAGGTCACAAAATTCCTTCCATCGATCGGTAGAGCCAGAACTGGTGCTGAAGTTCACCTCCTCTTGAGCTCTTGAAAACTGTCTTCACACTTGTCGATCCAATCAAACTTTACTCCCTTTCGAGTGAGGCTAGTAAGTGGCAGGGCAAGGCAAGAAAACCCTTCCACGATCTGAAACTGACGTTGGTCGCGGCCAATCAACAACTGCCTCAATCTTTTTGCTGTCCAGAGATACCTCATCCTTACCAACCACATGGCTAAGGAAGGATACACTGTCCAGCCAGAATTCACATTTGCTAAACGTAGCATACAACTGCTTCTCCCATAGAGTTTGAATGACTTCCCGCAAATGCTCCTCGTGCTCCTCCTTGCTCTTAGAGTATATCAGAATGTCGTCGATGAATACAACAACAAAGCGATCCAACTACGACTTGAAGACCCAATTCATCAAATCCATGTGTCAAGTCCCGACCCGAGCACCGGGCACAAAATCTGTCAAATTCGTAAAAATTTGATTTTTTTTCTATATTTTCTAATTAATTAATAAAATTAATTAGTTAAGTAACTAAATAAATTAGTTAAATAAAACATTTAAATTTAACTAATGAGATTAAGTTGTAAGTTAAATTAAAAACCTAAATGTAACTTTAACTAATTAAAATAATCTAA
>JAUTBS010155637.1:0-12237 GCA_032361285.1 Aequorea victoria | reverse complement strand
TTGAAGGACATTGCCTCCTTCTCGATGCCAAGCTGCCTGAGAAATTCAAGATGCGCGACATGGGAAAATTTGACGATACTAGAGATCCTAGGATTCACCTGCGGATGTATGTCGGTACTTTATCCCCCATGGGCATAGATTACCAGTTGAAAGCATAGCTCTTCCATAGGTTCCTCTCAGGGGCTGCGCAACGATGGTTTCTAACCTTAGAAGCCACCAGGACTAGAACTTAGGAAGACATTACTATTGCATTCGTCGGGCAGTACAACTACAACGTCCAGCTAGACATAACAATAAGGGAGCTAGAGACCACAAAATAGAATTCTCAGAAAACTTTTGTTGACTTTCTGACCCGCTGGAGGGGTAAAGAAGCAAAGATGTCCAACCGGCCTACAGAAAAGGAACAGGTCCGAACGGTGGTACAGAACTGGCAATCTCAGTTCAGAAAGTACCTCATTACTCAACCACTCATGACTTTTGAGCAACTATTTAATGTGAGAATCCAAATTGAGGATGCCCTCCAGACGGGAGAGATTGAGAGAACATAAGTCAAAATAGAAGCAGGCACAAGTCAGCAGAAACCTCGGAGGCCTTATCAAGGTCAGAACTACCAGGGTCAGAACAACTAGGGTCAGAACAACTATCCAACTAACTAGGCTAGCCAAAATTTGCCTAACAATAACATGTTAAGTGCCGCAGAAGTGAACCTTCTTAGCCCTCAGCCAAGACAGACTAAACCGTTAGTTCTTGTCGAACCATTTCGAATATTCACTCCTCTGAATGTACCGCTCTCCGTGTTATTTCTGAGATTGATAGAAAAAGGCCACATTAAGCCCCTCGCTCTAATGCCTCCTCTCGATCCACTCCCAGCTAGTTACAACACTAATTTATACTGTGAATACCATCAGAGTCCTGGGCACGCCATCAACTACTACATGAGGCTTTAGCACACAATTCAGGACTTGATTGATAACAAGGTAATCCCACCCCCAACGGCGCCTAAGCATAATGTTACCACCAATCTACTACCGAATCATATAAAACCACCCCCTCGGAACTTAAACCATATCCATACAACTTCACCTTGTTATGATCCCATCATCTATATTTGCCCAGAAGGGGTCGTCAGATCAAGTCCATCTCTTCTAAAAAGGAATTTTATGTGCTCTCTGGATGCAGAGAGGACTCTGTACGTAGAATAAATTGACCTTGAAGAGCTGGAGGATGCAGAGGAAATGCTAGAGGAATGGGATAATATGGTAGCAAATAATGAGGTACACGTGGAGTTTTCCTTCTACGACCTGAATATAGATACAGGCAATGATGGTTGGCTCTCTTCAGACGAGCCAAGAGATGAATGTACAGACGACCAATCAGACAGAAGTGGGGGTTGAAACTACCTCGATGATGATGACCTTTCTACTTATGGTACCCTACCAGATAATAGTGTAGAATAGGCAGACACAAACAAACCAAAAAAGGAATCAGAGGGGAATCCATAGAGTATAGGATCAAAAACAGGATTGGGGACAGAAACAAGAACAGAGACAGAAGCAAAAATAGAAGCAGGGACGTAAATAGAAATAGTAGCAGGAATCAGAATAGGAACACAAATAGGGATAGAGTTAGTGACAGTAGTGGGATCTAGGAAAGACTCGGAATCGGAACCCGAAAAAGAGTCTAATAGCCAGACTCAAACTGGGTCTGAGAAAGGCCGAAATTTGAATAAACTAAAGAATAAAGAAGAAAACAAGGAAGCTGATGAGGAGGCCGATAATGTAACAAGAATCGGGCCCACTAATATCAAAATTGCTGAGAACAGGATTAGGAGCAGAGGCACGAAGAATGCCAACCAAGATATTACATCTGAGGAACGAGAAGACATTCTAGACCTTTTCATTCTCGATAATGATAGTTGGGAATACTCAGGGCTCGATAACAGTTGGAAAGATAAAGAATTATGGGCAGTTGAAGAAATAAGCTGTCAAGTGGCAAAGAAAGAACAAGGCCCAACCCTGGAAGAAAAGTCAAAAATTGGCTCAGACCACCCAACAACCAGCACAAAAATAGAGAAAATAGCATAGAACGATTTGTGGAGACTAGAAGGACTAAACTTGTCCGAACTAATCATTGTTGCAGATCAATGGGATAGTCTGTGGGACCCCGAAGAAGAGATCGAGCATTTGACCAGGAGTGGAAGACACTTTAAACCCGCCTACCTAGAGAGAGGTGATGCTAGCCAGCCCACAGTAGAAGCCAAAGAAGAAGATGACGTTGTACTGAAACAACTCAAAAAGATTCAGGCTAACCTGAGTATTTGAAAGCTACTGATGGCATCCCACAAACACAGGCAAGCCGTGCTGAGGCCTCTAAGCAAAGTCGACATTTCCATCGACACTATTCCTGAACAACCGATAAGAATGGTTGCTCCTACCCAGCTGAATAATGTCATTGCTTTTACAGAGAAAGATTTGCCCACTGAAGGACATCTGCACAACAAGCTCCTCCACATAATAGTAAACTGCCTCAAAAAATGAGTACATATGGTATTAATTGATAATGGGTCAGCATTAAATGTCTGCCCACTTAGAACAGCGCACTGTCTCGGGTTAAGAGAGCAGGATTTCACGCCAACTACCCAGTGGGTGCAAGCTTATGATAATACCCGCAGAAATGTACTGGGGGTAGTCAAGTTCACTGTTACCATAAGACCCACTGACAATGAGATATAATTCCATTTATTAGATGTGCCAGCCTCCTTCAATCTGTTGTTAGGTGACCGTGGTTGCATGACCCCAATGTACAGCCAGTTTCATCCACCCTTCATCAAAAGGTTAAAATGATAAGGGATTGGGCTGTCTTAACCATTTTTGGCGAATCAAGCATCTAGACATCTGCCACTGATGGAACCTATTTGCTTGAAATACAGCACGAGGAAGAAGATCTCGCCCTGAGCGATTTAAACTTTGATGAAACAATAACTATTCATATTTTGATGGTTGGAGAGCAACTATATGTGAAATCTCAGATGGTAATGATGATTGACAAAATATCATACTTCCCAGGCCTAGGGCTTAGAAAAAGTTAACAAGGTAGAACTGAACCGATATGTGTTTAGCGCAATCGTTATACCTTTGATCTGGGATATAAGCCCATAGGATAGGACCTTGCTAAGGAGAGAGTGGAAGCACAGAGAAAGGCATGGGCTAAAAGAACCAAGATAGAATATCTGACTCTGGTGTCAGCCTATGGGCCTCTAAATGGGCAATATCTGAAGGAAGGTGAGACTTTTCTATTATGTGGATTTTCAGAACTATGGATTGACGAGAGGTCTGGACATAAGACACCTGGGCTAGAGATATTCTTTGAACATCAGGTGACGAACAGCGAGCCCGAGGAAGACGAGACAGAAGACAAAGGTGTAGCAGAGAAAGTACATGAGAAAGACTGGACTGAGGACCTGGAGAAATTCACGCTGGGGTCACTCTTTGAGGGAGCAACTCCAGTACACGCAAAAGAAGGCGCAAAGAAAATCGCCATACTGGGCAGCGACGAGCCAGTCGACTATTCTAGATTAATAATAATCGAGGGTAACGTTGTAATAGATAATTCAACTTACAAATATAATGTTTTGGATGATGTAGATAGTGAGTCAAGGTTCGAGTCAGACTCGTCTACATCTACAGATTCAGAGTCCAGTGATGAGTCCACTGAGCATTCCCCTGTTGGGGTGTCTCGATCTTCTATTTCAGCTAAATACACGTCAAAGTATGTAACATTCGATGTTAATAAAAATAATACGGAGAACACTTTTGGTTACTCTGCTGTACTTCCTTTAGAATGTTTGATTTCTGACTCAAATGATTTTGATGGGGCTGTTTCCCAGGAACTAGAACTTTTAATTGAAAAAGAAGAAGAGATGCACACTAAATCCTTAATTGAAAAAACTTTTTCAATAAATCTGGGTACTGTGAAGGATCCATAAATGATCCAAATCAGTTCTACTTTATCAAACGAATAATGTGAGTCATTAATTGAATTGTTAAAGGAATTTAAAGATTTTTTTGCATGGTCATACGCAGACTGCCCAGAATTGACCCAGAAATTGTCCAGCATAAAATACCCTTCTACCCCGATGCCAAACCCATAAAGCAAAATCTAAGACGTGTAAGGCCTGATTGGGCCCTCAAAATCAAGGAGAAAGTTACCAAACAAGTGAACGTCGGCTTTCTTCAAGTGATGGAGTACCCCTAGTGGGTTGCTAATATTGTTCCTATGTCAAAGAAAGATGGTCGGGCGCGAGTTTATGTTGACTTTCATGATCTTAACAAGGCAAGTCCCAAAGATGACTTTCCCCTGCCACACATAGACGTTCTTGTGGACAACACTACTGGTCATGCCCTGCTATCATTCATGGACGGATTCTCAAGTTACAACTAGAACCTCATGGACCCCGAAGATAGAAAAAGTACCACTTTCACCATATCGTGGGATGTATTGTTATAGGGTTATGCCTTTTGGTTTGAAAAATGCAAGAGCCACGTATTAACGTGCTGCAACGGTGTTATTCCACAACATGTTACACAAGAAAGTGAAAGTATATGTCGACGATATGATTGTCAAATCTAAAGACCGTGAAGGACATGCCCCAGCCTTAGAGAAATTCTTCGAAAGAATCCGAAAGTACCGAATGAGACTAAACCCGTAGAAATGTGCTTTTAGAGTTACAACAGGAAAAATATTGAGATTTATCATCACCCAAAGAGGGATAGTGGTGGATTCCTCCAAGATCAAGGCAATTCTGGAAATGCCTCCCCCAAGGATGGAGAAAGAAGTTAGAGAATTCCTTGAGAAAATCCAATTCATTAGTCGTTTCATCTCAAAACTGAGTACAACCTGTGAACCTCTTTCCCATTTGCTCAGAAAGAATACAAAATTCTAATGGGATTAGCATTGACAGAATGCCTTCGAGTTAATCCAAGAGTATCTACAAAAACCTCCCGTACTTTTCCCTCCACAACCAGGTAAACCTTTGATCCTATACCTATCAGTGAACGAGTCTACAGTGGGCTGCATGCTAGTGCAAAAAGGGGACAACGGCGAAGAAAGGGCCGTGTACTACTTAAGTATGAAAATGACAGATTGTGAAGCCTCATACACGCCGCTGGAGAAAACTTATTGGACTTTGGTGTGGTCATCCAAAAAGTTACGTCACTACATGTTGGCATACCCTATAGTGCTAATTTCCAGAATAGACCCACTTAAGTACCTGTTCAAAAAACTTGCACTGATAGGGAGATTGGCCCGATGGTTGCTATTATTGGCCGAGTTTGAACTACACTACAAGATTAGGAAATCGGTAAAAGGATGATTCGTAGCAGAATTCTTAGCAGATCAGCTAGTTGAGGGACAAGAAGAATAAGAATTTTAGTTTCCCGATGAAGACGTGCTGACAGTTGAGAACAAGCTATAGATGTTGTATTTTGATGGTGCCACAAACTAATATGGTTATGAAATCGAGATACAATTGGTCACTCAAGATAACTCGCATGTTTCGTTGGCCTACAAGTTAAACTTTGAGGTTACCAACAATCAAGCCGAATACGAAGCGTGTATCGTTGGGATGGAAGCCACCTTGGAATTAGGTTCAAGAAAGATAAAAGTGATCGGTGACTTAGCCTTGGTCATTTCCCAAGCCAGTGGGAAATGGAAAGTCAAAGAGAAAAAGCTAATGTCATACAATCAGGAGCTCGATCAACCGTCGAAAGGCAGAAAAAGAATAAGGCCCGCCCTTAGAGGAAAAGTCAAAACCTGGCTGAGACCACCCAATAACTGACATAGAAATGGAGAAAGTGGCAGAAAACAATCTATGTAGATTAGAAGGACTAGACTTGTCCGAAGTAAACCATACCACAGATCACTGGGATAGTCTATGGATCCCCGAGAAAGAGATTGAGCACTTGACCAGGAGTGGAAGACACTTCAAACCTGCCAACTTAGAAAGAGGCGAAGCTAGTCAGCCCATAGCAGAAGCTAGAGAGAAAGATGATGTTGTACTGAAATAGCTCCAGAAGATCCAAGCTAACCTAAGTATTTGGGGGCTACTGATGGCATTCCATAAACATAGGCAAGTCGTGCTGAGGGCGTTAAGCAAAGCTGACATCTCAATAGATACCACTCCTGAATAGCTTGTAGGAATGGTTGCTCCTACCAAGCTAAAGAACGTCATTGCTTTCTCCGATGAAGATTTGCCCGCCGAAGGACATCTGCACAACAAGCCACTCCATATAACAGCAAAGTGCATAAGAAAAGGGTACCTGTGGTTTTGACTAATAACGGGTCAGTATTGAATGTCTGCCCACTCAGAACAACGCACTGCCTCGAGTTAAGAGAGCAGGATTTTACTCCAACTACTCAAGGGGTACGAGCATATGACAACACCCGCAGAAACGTGCTGGGGGTAGTCAAGTTCCCTGTTACCATAGGACCCACCGACAGTGAGATCGAGTTTTACGTTCTAAATGTGCCGGCCTCCTTCAACCTCTTGTTAGGCCGACCATGGTTACATGATCCTAATGTAAAAGCAGTTCCATCCACCCTCCATTAGAAGGCTAAAATGATAAAAGATGGAGCTATTTTGACTATATTTGGTGAATCAAGCTTCCAGGAAACTACCACTAACGGCACCCCATTGCTTGAAATACAACACCGAGAGGAATATCTCACCCTGGGCAGTTTTGAATTCGACAAAACAGCAGCTATCCACACTTTGATGAACAGAGATCAGCTATACATGAAACCTCAGGCGATAATGATGATGGGAAAAATGTCGTACTTCAAAGCCTAGGGCTTGGAAAAAGTTAACAAGGTAGCGCTGAACCAATCTGTGTGCAGGGAAATCAGTATACCTTTGGTCTGGGATACAAGCCCACAACACAGGATCTTTCTAGAGGAAGGGTGGAAGCACAGAGGAAGTCATGGGCCAAGAAAACCGATACACAATACCTGGCTCTGCTGCCAGTCTATGGGCCTCCAAATGGGCAGTATGTGAATGAAGGTGAGACTTTTCCGTTCTGTAGATTTCTGGAACCATGGATCGATGAGGGGTCTGGGCAGAAGACACCTAGGCTGGAGATATTCTTCAAACACCAGCTGACCAATTGCGAGACCGAGAAGGACGAGGCAGAAGACGAAGGTGTAGTAGAGAAGGCATGCGAAAAAGACTTGGCAGAAGACCTGGAAGAATTCACGCTAGGGTCGTTCTTTGACGGAGCAGCTCCTATACGTATGGAAGAAGCCGCGAAAGAAGTCGCCATGCTGGGCAACGACGATCCAGTCGACTGTTCCAGTTTAATAATAAGCGGGGGTAACATTGTAACAAAAAATTGGACCTACGAATATAATGTTCTGAATGATGTAGATAATGAGTCAAAGTCCGAGTCGGACTCGTCAACATGTATAGAGTCAGAGTACAGTGGTGAGTCTGCCGGGCATCCACTTGTTGGGGTGTCTCGGTCTTCTATTACAACCAAATACACGTCAAAATCTGTAACCTTTGATGACAATTATAATAACATGGAGAACTCTTATGGTTACCCTGTTGTACTTCCTTATAAATGATTGATTACTGACTCCGATGATTTTTGATGGGGTTGTTCCCCCAGAGCTAAAACTTTTAATTGAAAAAGAAGAAGAAATGTACACTAAACCCTTAATTGAAGAAACTTTTTCAATAAATCTGGGTACTGAGAATGATCCACAAATGGTCCAGATCAGTTCTGCTTTATCAAATGAAGAACATGAGCCATTAATAAAATTATTAAAAGAATTTAAAGATGTCTTCGCGTGGTCATACGTAGACATGCCCAGAATTGACCCAGATATCATCTAACACAAAATACCCCTCTACCCCGTTGCCAAACCTATAAAACAGAAGCTGAGATGTCTAAAACCTGATTGGGCCATCAAAATCAAGAAGAAAGTTACCAAACAATTGAACATTGGTTTTCTTCAGGTGACAGAGTAACCCCAGTGGGTTGCTAATATTGTCCTTGCACCAAAGAAAGACGATCGGGTACGAGTTTGTGTTGACTTCTGAGATCTTAACAAGGAAAGTCCCAAAGACGACTTCCCTTTGCCTCATATAGATGTCCTCGTAGACAATACTGTCGGACATGCACTGCTGTCGTTCATGGACAGATTCTTAGGATATAATTAGATTCTCATGGAACCCGAAGACAGAGAAAAGACTATGTTCACCACGTCGTGGGGGACATATTATTACAGGGTCATGCCTTTCGGTTTAAAAAATGTAGGAGCCATATATCAACGTGTTGCAACGGCATTACTCCACGACAAGATACATAAAGAAGTGGAAGTATATGTCGATGATATGATCGTTAAATCCAAATACCGTAAAGGACATACCCCGGCCTTAGAAAAATTCTTTGAGAGAATTCAGAAGTACCGAATGAGGTTGAACCGAAAAAATTGTGCTTTTAGAGTTACAGCAGGTAAGATGGTGGGATTCATCATCACCCAAAGAGGGATAGAGGTGGATCCCTCCAAGATCAAGGAAATTTTGGAAATTCCTCCCCCGAGGATGGAGAAATAAGCTAGAGGATTCCTTGGAAAAATTCAGTTCATTAGTAGTTTTATCTCAAAACTGACTACAACCTGTGAACCTCTTTTCTGTTTGCTTAGGAAGAATATTAAATTCTAGTGGGATCAACATTGCCAGAATGCCTTTGAGTCAATCCAAGAGTACCTACAAAAACCTCCGGTGCTTTCCTCTCCAGAACCAGGCTAACCTTTGATCCTATATCTATCAGTAAATGAGTCTGCAATGGGCTGCATGCTAGAGCAAAAAGGGTACAACGGCGAAGAAAGGGCCGTGTACTATTTAAGCAAGAAAATGACAGTCTGTGAAGCCCGATATACGCTACTGGAGAAAACTTGTTGGGCTTTAGTGTGGTCATCCAAAAAATTACGACATTACATGCTGGCATACCCTGTAGTGTTGATTTCTAGAATAGATCCACTTAAGTACCTGTTCAAAAAACTTGCACTAATAGGAAGATTGGCCTAATGGTTGTTATTATTGGCCGAATTTGAACTGCACTACAAGATCAGAAAATCGGTAAAGGGACGAACCGTAGCAGAATTCGTAGTAGATTAGCCAGTTGAGGGACAAGAAGAATCAGAATTTTAGTTTCCCGATGAAAACGTGCTGATAGTTGAGAACGAGCGGTGGATGTTATACTTTGACGGTGCCTCAAACCAATATGGTTATGGAATCAAGATACTATTGGTCACTCCAGATGACTCGCATGTTCCGTTGGCCTACAAGCTAAACTTTAATGTTACCAACAATTAGGCCGAATACGAAGCGTGTATTACCGGGATGGAAGCCGCCTTCGAATTGGGCGCAAGAAAGATAGAAGTGATCAGTGACTCAGCCTTGATCATTTCCTAAGCCAGTGGGAAATGGAAGGTCAAAGATGAGAAGCTTATACCATGCTATCAGGAGCTCGATCAACTCATTCCCAATTTTGAGAAAGTTTTTTCATTCATATACCCCATCTTAAGAATAAATTTTTTGATGCCCTTGACACTCTTATCTCCATGATTGACATAATGGCAAAGGCCAAAATGAAGCCTTTGGTGATTGAACAGAGGAGCATGAGAGCATACGAAGTTGCAGCTGTAGAATCAGAAGAAGGAGATGGTTTGCCATGGTTCCAGGACATCCAGAATCTCATTAAGGAGGGAAGATAGTCAGGGAACGCGAGCGAGAAGGATAAGAGAGCCATCAAAAGATTATCAGCTCAGTTCATCATCTGTGGTGAAAAGCTGTACAAAAGGGCTTATCTAGGGGTGAACAAGCTTTGTGTAACCGACGAAGAAGGTCAAAAGATCATTAGAGAATTGAACAAAGGATTCTGTGGGCCACACATGAACGGGATGATGTTGGCCAAAAAGATCTTGCGGTAAGGCTATTTCTAGATGACAATAAAAACGGACTGTGTTAGGTTTGTCAAAAGATGTCGCAAGTGCCAAATCCATGCGAATCTAGTACATCTGCCACCATCAAAATTACACAGCATGACTTCCCCTTGGCCATTTTCAGTTTGGAGAATAGACATCATTGGCAAGGTTACGCCAAAAGCTTCGAATGAGCACGAATTCATCTTAGTAGCCGTAGACTATTTCATCAAATGAGTCGAGGCTGCTTCCTTTTCAGTCCTCAAAGCTTCTCACGTGACCAAATTTATCAAGCAAAAGTTCATATGCCGATATGGTGTTCCTTATGAAATTATTTCCGATAATTGATCCCACTTCCAAGGGGAAGTACTAGATTTGATGGAAGAATACAGAATCACATCGCACAAGTCATCATCGTACATGCCACAGACAAATGGAACAGTCAAGGTGGCTAACAAAAACATTAAGAGAATCTTGCAAAGGACAATAAAATCCAGTAAGGATTTGCCGAAAAAGTCGCCATTTGCCCTTTGGGGCTACAGGACATCAATCTGAGCTTTAACAGGAGTCACCCCCTATTCTCTAGTATACAGAATGGAAGCTGTCCTACCTGTAGAACTAGAAGTTCCTTCTCTCAGAATTATAGCAGAGTGCAGTATACCAGGAGAAAAATGGTAGAGGGATCGTTGTGAGGACTTACTTTTTTTTCGATGAAAGAAGACTAAGGGCACTCTTTCATGTTTGAGGCTATCAGAAAAGGGTAGCCGGGGAGTTTAAAAAGAAGGTCAGGACAAGGGACCTCAAGGAAGGGACCTCGTACTCAAAGAAATTCGAGGCCCTATCTTTGATCCAAGAGAGAAATTCAAGCCAAATTGGGCCGGGCCATACATAATAAAATCAATTATGACGGGAGGCACCGTTATTATTATGGACCTGAAAGGAAACACTTTCAATACCCCAACCAATTTAGACCAACTCAAAAAGTACTACCCTTAAAAAAATGAAAATAAGAGAGGATCGCTGGGTTAAAAAACTGATGAAATTAAATAATCTAGGCAAAAGTAAGAGCAACCCCGCAAGGTTGAAAATTCGAAAGGGTATCTTTTGCAAAATAAGGGCATTAAGAAAAAAAAAAGTGTTAAAACTCAAAATGGAACCAGACCGAAACTACGTTAAGGCCTGATTCATTTTCTTTGGGATACGTAGGCAAGTTCAATCTAAAGTTCGGCTCAAACCTCTACATAAATAAATCCCTCTCCCAAAAACAAAACAAAAAAGTGAAAAAAGAAAAAAAGGGGAAACACTTCCCGAGCTTCATCTTTTAAAACTCTTCATCTGATTATGATTTCAATGTAAAGATTTTTTTAAATCCTTTGATTAATTTTCATTATATGACAAAAACGAACATCAAGCCAATAAAGTGAAAAGATAAAAGATCAAAAAAAGGAGAATTGTCCATTGCTTACCTTTAACGGACAAAGTTTATACATGAAAAGGGAAAAAGTACAAATGATACGTCCTTTTCTTAAAACAAAAAAAAAGAAAAAAAAAAAGAAAACATAATAATGAAAGTGCAGCAGAAACAACTAGATCGAGTCCTCCCTTCTTCACATCGTTGTCTTCTTTTTATCCTTATCCCCTCCCAGCTGTGTGAATGATTACACCAGAAAGGCATCACTCAAGGATCTTCCGAGTTAATCATCTTTCGAGATGACCAGAACCACCGATAACGCTCTAGAAACAGAGCATGATGAAATGAAGTGGACATATGAGTCACTGCCGGAGGCTCAGCTGAGCATGACCCAGCTGACACAGAATACGAGAAGGGAAATAAAAAGTGGTTGAGCTCAAGCCTACAAGTAAGACGCCAGAATGCTCCATGGTCGAAGCTGTCGCCACAAGAATAGTCCACCAGGGACAACGCCAGCAGATGTTTTCGACCGTCTGAGTCTCGAAGAAATCATGCCACTTAGTTAGGGTAACACAAGGGTAGCTAACCCCTCTTTGAAGAAAGACTCTCGGGGTATAAACTCCCGCCAGTGGATACTTCAAGATATTCACTTTCTCCATCAACCAGATCTGAGAGAAAAATACAGAAAAATGAGAGCTGAGTGAAAAAATTAAGAGATATATAAAAGAAGAGTTGAGTGTTTTGTCCCAAAAATAAACCCAAGGGGGGGGGGTGAATGGGTTGTTTTAGCAAACTTAAAAACTTTTCGAAAACTCTTTTATTATGTTGAAAGTGAATACTAG
>JAUTBS010155527.1:0-12239 GCA_032361285.1 Aequorea victoria | reverse complement strand
CCCCGGCTCCCGAACCAAGATCTCTGGTAATGACGGGCTGGTTTACCTTGAAAAACGGCCCCCTTTTTGGTTTCTTGATTTTCCTAAAACCAAGTGGCGACTCTGAAAAACTCGCGCGGTCCTCAGACCCATCATAGGGCGCGCATTTCGATGGAAAAACCATCCTCTCCCAGTCCGTCTCCTCTTTTCTGGGAGGCGCGGGGCGATGAGAGGGCGGGTCCCCATAGTTGGGCAGGCTCTTTTTGCTTGACCCATTGTGCATCAACCTCCATCAGTCTCATCCTTTCAAGGGTGGACTTGTTGTACATGTGGGTGGAGTGGAAGGGTATGAATACTGCATTCTTTAGGTTGATTTTGAAATACCTAAAAATTTTGGTCAGAAGCATTCCGTGAGGTAGGATATTCTTTTTGGTTTGGGCAGCTTTCCACATATCTGAGAGGATGAGGTGGCCCAAGTCTATGAGTTCTTTGTGGATAATACTATTGGGTCCCGGGGATCCTGATACACGAATGTAGAAAGAAAATATAAAAGCAGGTATAAAAATGCAGAATTAAAATTTATACCTGAAGAGATATGGTAGGATGATCTCTGTGACTGCAATAAAAAACCATTGATACGATCTGGCGATCTTCTCACGTATATCCCATTTGCACGTCTCGAAGAATGTAGTGTGAGTTACGATCGTTCTTCGAGTCTCTACACTAATTTCTGCAGGTTTCAATCCCAAAAAATATATGATATAGTTTTCCTCTTTTCCTCCTTGAAAAGCTTCTACTTTTCGATCTCCTTTGAGAAGAACACAACAAAAGTTATTGCTACACTGTCTCAAAGATTTCAACCCCTCAACTCAAAGTCTCTCCTTTTTTTAATCAGTTAGTCTCAATCTCTCTGTAATCTCACTTTCACCAAAAAGGTAAAAAATGTTGCTACCCCTTTTTTTTCCTAAAAAAGTGTCACTCCTATACATGTATAAGATGACTTATATATTTATATATATATATATATATATATGACAAGATAGAGAGAGATAGACAAAAATCAAGGAATGAGAGATGTTTTTAGAGAGAAAGAAGGAAAGGAAAAATAGGAAGGAAGGGGCTGGCGGCTGGGGCTAAAAGGTTAGCCTAGGGTTTTAACCATAGGTTCCATTTTTGTGCCTAAAGGACAAAAATACCCCAACAACCTCTGATTTAATTTCGGATCAGTCCGGCCGTTAAACCATTGATTAAATTGAACGTAGAGATTCTGAAACTATCTTGAGAAAATTAGAGAGTGCAATACCCGGGCAACGTGAGGGATCACGAGAAAAAATAAAGTACGGTCTAATCGTGTAAAAAAATAAATGCCACTAACTCAAGCTCCGAGTTAGATTCTTTTTTACACGAGTCAAGTCTTATTGCACTAAAGGTTTTGGCTTAACTCTCGACCTTATCTCGAATTATATATCGAGTTTCCAATTACAAAATGTGTAATTATCTCCCACATTAAAGATTATAAATACCCGAAGATCAAACTAGATTACTGACAATCTTATTTGATCAATCTCTAAATCTTGAGTATCCCCTGCTTAACTTATTGATATGCCGAATTAAATATCCACATGCAGGGTTTGATATAATCAAACCTATAAGAAGGCCCAAGAGAGTATCTTCAACCTAAATAGGATGTGATTCCCGTCAGTATAATATTATTCATCGAACCCAGAGCGCTGGAACCCAACTCATCGGTCTTGTTGACCTCAACAGAAGTCTCACCCATTGGTGAATCATAGTGTCATAGACTAAATGCACACGTCTAATAAATACATCGTGATTAAGAGTTTAAGCAATACATAGTAATATGATGTGTGAATTAATTTATGACAGTTAGTACAAAATTAATTATTTCGATGATCCTACTCAATACACACCGAGTGTACTAACACATTAAGTCAGAGCTTTGGATTTTAAATTCAAATCGTTCACCGTAGCTAAGACAAGCCTACTAAAATAATGTATTACAATCGTTCTAATAGTTTGTCTAATTTCATCTAGACTGTGAGTTTTAATTAAAATTAAATAGTCATAACCGATGATTCGATCTTCCGTATGTAAGCCAAGCTCTACATACTGAATCAAATACGCGACACGAATAAAGTATGAGCTTGCATAAATATTAAATAAAATATACAACCATTCTTTCTCATTTATATTCTCACTAAAATAGATTTTTATTGAATAAATAATAAAATATATACAAAAGGTACAAATTTTAGTATATAACCCTAACAAATACACCACATGACCATCAATTGGATGAATGTGTCATCTCCAAATTTCTCACCTTAGGGTAAAATCACATGGTGGACCATATAGAGGCGCAGTCTGTACTATGGCATGAGCAGATTTGCATCAAAAATTTTGCCAGGGTTGATGTCTTTCCTACCAGTTATAATCGTGATGAATTCCTCAATGGGAACATCAGGGTAGTTTTGCTTTCTTTTAGAACTGTCAAGAAGATGTGTACCACTCGGGGTTTGAATGATTTTATTTATAAGTTGGTCCCCAAAAGCTATATTTTTTCCCTTCACCCAACTACTTAAATATAGTCCTTGATTACCCATTGTAGTATGCATATGGGCATAAGCTATTTTATAGAGTTTTGGGTAAACTGGTTCTTTGATGGTAAAAAAGTTGTACCATCCTAACTCAGTAAACCATTCTCGAAAATCCATTTTAGTATGATAAAAAAATTGAAAATCTATGCAGCGTCCATGAGGGACCTGCCTAGTCTTAAAGAGATGGTCATACTTTTCCTATATTTCTTGGTTCAGACACTGAACCTCTGCAGATGCGGGACCCTTAGTCTTTTTTCTCTTTTTCTTCCTTGTGCAACTTTCTCCTTGATCAGATTGCTTCCTTTTGGATACGTTCAAAGGATTGGAAGAATCTATTTAGAACAAAGGTGATAATGTGATATTCGAGGAGAAGAAGTGATGTCCAACGAAAACTAGGTTTGTTTTTGAGAGATAGGGGATTTAGAGCACTGAGAAGCGATAATACAAAGATTAGGGTTGAGAGAGAGACAAAAATTGAATGAGAGAGTTCAGAGGATTGAGAGGAGAGGAGAGGAGCGGCAGCGTGAATCGACTCACAAGAGAGAGAGAGGGAAGTCGCTTATGTTTTAAATGTTTAGGCCCCCACGAGAACATTGTTATGTTTATATACCCTTTATCCTGAGTCGACTCATTAATAATTTGAGTTGGCCCAATTGCGTTTTTAGGAATTTAACGAAAACAAGCCACTTGAGTGGACTCATAAACCTTTATGAGTCAACCCAACAACGTCCAATGCTTAAGTAAGTTAGTGTCTTAAGTCGACCCGAATATTTTCTGAGTAACCCCATTGACGACAAAAATGAAGATTGTAAGGAACCATCCAAATTTTCATAGATTTAACATACCTATTTCACCTTTAATGTAATTAAATTTTTTCTTCATTTAAGAGTTTAGTGAATACATCCGCTAGTTGGTATTCTGTACTTATAAATTCTAATGCAATATCTTCTTTTTCCACATGGTCTCTAATGAAGTGGTGTCTTATTTCTATGTGCTTAGTTCTTGAATGTTGAATGGGATTTATAGTGAAGCTAATAGCACTTGTATTATCACACTTTATTAGAATTTTATAATACTTTAAGTTAAAGTCTTCTAGTTGTTGTTTCATATATAGTACTTGAGCACAACAACTTCCTACGACTATGTATTCGGCTTTGATGGTTGAGGTAGCAATTGAATTTTATTTCTTACAAAACCACAAAGTGGCATGACCCGCTAGCACTTTTACGGTCTAATCTACAACCGAAAAAATCGGCATCCGAATAACTTAATATTTTAAGAGATGTGTTCTTGGAATACCATAAGCCTAGGTTTATTGATCCTACAAAATATCTAAGGTTTTTTTTTACGACAATTAGATGTGATTCTTTTGGATCAGATTGATATCTAGCACATAAACAAACACTAAATATTATATCAAGACGACTTGCAGGTAAGTAAAGGAGGCTACCAATCATACCTCGATATTTTTTACTACCTATTAACTTGCCTTTCTCGTCCTTGTCAATCTTTATTAATGTGCTCATTAGAGTCATACATGACTTTGCGTCCTCCATTTTAAACCTCTTTAATAACTCTTTTGTGTATTTGGATTGATTTATGAAGGTTCTATCTTTTGTTTGTTTGATTTGAAGTCCAATAAAGAAATTGAGCTCATCCATCATGCTCATTTTAAATTCTTCCTACAAAGTCTTAGCAAACTCTTTGCACAAGATTTTATTAGTAGCTCTAAAAATAATATCATCAACATATATTTGTACTAGAAGCATGTCTTTTCCTTTTTGTTTAATAAAGAGTGTTAAATCAAGTTTTTCTCTTAAAAACTCATTTTGTATTAGAAATCCACTTAACCTTTCATACCAAACTCTTGGAGTTTATTTTAACCCATATAAAGATTTTGAGTGTTTAAATACATGATTCGGGTATTTATGATTTTCAAAACTGGGAGGTTACTTTACATATACTTTTTCATTGATGTAGCCATTCAAGAAAGTACTATTAAAGTCCATATGGAACAAAGTAAAAATTTTTTGGCACGCAAATGCTAATAATATACGTATGGCTTCTAATCTAGCTACAGGAGCATACGTTTCTTCATAATCTATGTCTTCCTCTTGATTATAATCTGGGGCAACAAGTCTAGCTTTGTTTTTAACAATATTGGCCCATTCATCCTCCTTATTTCTAAATACCCATTTTGTTCCTACGATTGTATTATCTCTAGGTTTAGGAATTAGGGTTCACACTTTATTTCTTTCAAATTGGCCAATTATTTGATTTTTTGGATGGTCTTTAATCAACCTTTTATGAGTTATCTCAAATTTGTGAAGGTGGTTGATTTTGTTATTTTGATTGCTCTCCATCCTCATTCTCTTTGTTTGGTTAAGAGGTGTCAATGATCGCATCGTTGAGTTTAATCATTTCAAGTCCTTCTCTCAAATCTACACAATCATCACCAGGTTTTTTCCCGGATAAAGGAATGTTAGTTTCTTCAAATACAACATGCGTAGATTCTTCAACCACTTGAGTTCTTTTAATGTATACTCTATATGCTTTACTCGTTGTTGAATATCCTAGAATTATGCCCTCATCCAATTTAATGTCAAATTTTTTTTAAGATTGTCTTTTGTGTTTAAGATAAAGCATTTGCATCTAAACACATAAAAATAACCAATATTAGGAATTCTACCATGCCATAGTTCATATAGGGTTTTATTCAGTTTTGATCTAATAATTACCCTATTGGATACATAGCATGCGGTGTTAACGGCTTCGGCCCAAAAGTATTTGGCAAGTTTATGTTCATTCAGCATAGTTCTAACCATTTAATATAATGTTCTATTCTTTCTTTCAAATACATCATTTTGTTGGGGTGTTCTAGGTACGGAGAAATTGTGTCCTATGCCATTTTCATCACAAAGTTTGTCCTGTCCAACCCGGCCCCGAGGCACCGAGCATGGGACGCGAGGGAACATAACTAATTCATCTTATCAAAACTCAATTCTATTATCATACAAGGAATTTTTCATAAATTTTTTCCTTTCATAACACAACTTACATCACATGAGGGTTCTCCGGTCACTAACACATACTTCGATTACAACTCAAAATAAAATACCCGATGGAGTATATCTCCATGGACCCTAACCCAAACCTATTCTTGCAGTGGATCCGATCGTGCACATCTTTCGCCTGAACCTGTTATAAAAATCTATGTGGCGGTGAGCTATAAAATCTATATGCTAACCAATCACTAGCAACGGTATTATAAATTGCACAATGGAAGAAAATAGTTCATCACTTTGAAAACATGATATCATTTTGTACAGCACAAATTTTATCACAAAAAGATTTTGAGTCTTATCTTTTTACAAATCACCTCATATGAGAGTTTTTCAAGACTTTATCCATTTCGATATTCAGTTTTACTTCATCTTCATTTTTGTCATTTCTTTTAGTAGAGAAGAGTATATATAATAAAGTTTTTCAAAAAATTGTTATGTCTTAAAAAATAGTTGTTCATCATTTTACCGTTCATTATCTTTTAAAAGAAATTTTTTTATCTTATCACCATTCACCTCCCAGTAGAGAAATTTTATATCCATAATATGATAACCTCTCAGTGGAGGATTTCCAATAAGCACCTCTCAACAGAGGATTTCCAATATCATTTTCGTTTGTTTACTTAGTAGTGATAAATATGTCTTTTTATTTCACACATCCACTTAGTAGTGGTAACATATTTAAGCATTTATTAATGATATTTTATCATGGAGCCTTGGGTTGTATTAACCTCATAATCAGGAATTGTTGTAGTACTATTACAGTGAATGTCCCGCTTACTGTTAATTGGACAGGGCTAAAGATCATTCTCTGGGCCACCTCCACAATGTTCAGTGGTAGAGCTAGGACATATATCCACATGGGCTTAGATGTGCGATATATTTTTTATATTATGCCTTGTCATATATCCACATAAGGTCAGATGTGCGATATACCCACTACATGGCACACACTATGTAATACCACATAATATTATACCCACAAAGGAAAGATAACAAGTACTAGAAGCTTAGTGGCTTTAAAACGTAGCTTGGTGACTCTTCAAAAGACTGTAAAAGGTTTGAGCACACTCGTAAGTGCTTGAAGATAGTGGAAAATACTCAAGAGGAGCTTGAGGAGTAGACATAGACTTGAATAGCCGAACCATTACAAAAATTGACGATGTCTTCTCTCTTTATCTCTTCCTCCCTCTATTGTCTGCTAGCTTAATATTCTTACTGCTTTCTTGCTTTCTTTGTGTGTTGTATATTTATTAAATAATATTTTAAAAGACCCTATTCACCCCCCTTTAGGGTCATTCTTTGAATAACAATTGGTATCAAAGACTCACCTCTTGTTTTTGACTTAACAGTCTAAGAGTATCCTATGTTAACCTCTACCACCCTTACTGGGGGCCAATCCACTTGCAAACCACCCTTGTTTAGTGGGACCAACTATAATTATTGGAAAGAAAAAATGAAAATATATATACAAGCAGTAGATTATGAGTTATGGAAAACCACTATGTATGGTCCTAAAAGACCTTCCAAAGTGACTGGAGGAACAACTGTTCCAAAAGATGAACTACAATAGAATGAAAATGATATTAAAAAAATGCAATGAAACTCTAGGGTAATGAATCTTCTATATTATGCCTTAGATCCAAATCGGTTCAATATAATATCCATATGTGAAACAGCAAAAAAAATATGGGATAAACTTGAAATAACTCATGAAGGCACAAACGAAGTTAAAATCTCTAAAATCAATATGCTTGTGCATTAGTATGAATTGTTTAAGATGCATGGTGATGAAAATATTTCTAACATGTTTACTCATTTTACTAACATCATCAACTCTTTGAAATCTCTTGGAAAAATATATACTATCATGGAAAATGTGAGAAAGATTCTTAAATTTTTACTAAAAAGATGGGATGCAAAAGTCACAACAATTCAAGAAATAAAAGACCTCAATGAACTTAGCATTGATGAACTCATGGGGTCATTGATGATATATGAGGTTGTCATGAAAGGAAGGATGGAAGAAGAGGAGTCAAAGGCAAGGAGAGGTATGACACTAAGATTTTCACATCAAGAGTCATCTAACAAAGAAGGCTCAAGCAACTCCGATGATGATAATGAAGACATGATACTCCATAGCCAAAAGTTCAATAAATTTTTTAAAAGGTCAAGAAATTTCAAAAGAAAACCTTTTAATAGAGATTTCAACAAAGAAGATCAAGCAAGAAGGACCCCCTCATATGTTTCGAATGTAAAAAACCATAACACTTCAAAGCAGGCTGTCTTCTTCTAAAGAAAGAGAAGCCTAAAAGATTCAAGAAAAAAGAGCAATGAAAGCCACATGAAATGACTTGGATGAAAGTTAAGAAGAATTAAAGTCAAGCGATGAGGAGATTGTGAATCTTTGCCTCATGGGCAGTGAAGAAGATGACAGTGAAGAAGAGGTAATCTCAAATCTAAATGACTATGATGAACTACAAAATGCTTTTAATGAATTACATTATGAATTTGAAAAGATTGAACTAAAAAATAGAATTCTTAATAACAAAATTATAAGTCTTTCAAAAGATCTTAAGGAATTAAATTTTTTGAATGAATCATTAATTCTTGAAAAAGATAAACCATCATAAAGTCATGAAATAAATTTTCTAGAAAAAGAAAAAAATTTGAAATTAAAAGTTGATGATTTATTAAAAATTATCACAAAGTTTACAAAGGTGGAAAAAGTCTTAACAAACTTTTAGGGTAAAAACGGTCGAAATGTTCTCTGCTCTGGCGATTTCTAGGGCGATTTACAAGGCAATTTCTAAGGTGTTCCTACTCCCTTTTCCCCTTGTTTTTCCTTGATCATTGGACGATGGTGAAGGAGACTGTGTTTTCTGGCTCTAAGAGTGACCTATCTCAGAAGTATGGCGAACGAGGGTCTCTTCTAGCTCGGTGTTCTGACTCGATTAAGCTGGCGAAGAAAACCAGGGAATGAGGCGCAGGGGCGCTTGATCTAGAGAAGTGTTTGGAGACTTCCTCTGGTTAGTCAAAAGAGGTGATTCTGGCTGAGTGTGGGACTTCAAATTCTAACTCGATGGGTGGTTTAGAGACATTGGCCATGAGATCCAAGGTCAACCCGACTTGTGGGAAGGGTTTCTCAGATGAGGTTGCAAGTATTAGGGAAAATCTTGAGCATCGTAAATGGGGGTCAGAGGGGGGTTTTGATCTAGTTATTGTTGTGCTAGAGGGTCTGGATGGTCCCTTGAAGGGTGTCTCAGGGGGTGAAGAGTCCGACGATGAGGATGGATCTTACGCGATTCAAACAGACTATTTGATGATGGAAGCTGCGCTAAATGACAGAAATTGTGGAGGGTAAGGTGGCTAGACTCACCGCTAAACTCTATTGGCTTAAGGGGAAGACTATCGAAGAGCATCTTGCTCCTAAATGTGAGATGGGGAAGGAGGACATCCTTAAGTAGCATATCTCTGTTATGGGGTATCCATCTCGGTAAAGTTTTCCTTCTCGGGGTAGGGCTTTTGGGCAGAGAGGGTATGAGGTTCAAGGGGAAAGGGGTTCGACAGCTCTGTTTGCTTCCTCTAAAGGGGTAAGTGATAGTAGTGATGATGAGACTATCAGGGGGTTCTCTTGGCCAAGTAAGTTGAGGTACAAAGGGCAGGGGGTAAGCCAAAGAAGACCTGGAATTTATTTCTTATAGATAAGAGCCTCTCTGAGGAGAATCTTGGGTATATCCCAAATATCATCGCTGGGCTTCCCATGGTTGTCGAGATTGAACAAGACCTAGTTGAGTGCGAGGCTTGGGAAAACTGTTTGGTAGGCTACTTTTTGGATTCAAATATGGCTTTTCCGCTCATTTGAGCTACAACCCAAAAGCTTTGGGGTAAGGACGGGCTGGTGGAGGTCCAAGCCAATGAGAAGGGGTTTTATTTTTTCAAGTTTAAAGGTGAATCTTTCTTGGAGTCTATGTTGGAGCGAGGGCCATGGCATTTTTTGGGTAGGCTCCTTATCCTGAGGAAATGGCTGAGGATGATGCTTCTATCTAAGGACTCCTTTGCCAAAATCTCGGTCTGGGTTAAGTTCCATAACCTCCCATTGGAATTTTAGAACACGACCTGTCTGAGTAGAGTAGCCAGTGCAATCGGCGTACCTCTTCACCTGGATAGGGCAACGGACTCAAAGAAGAGGATTTCCTTTGCCCGGGTATGTATAGAAGTTGATGTGAGTGGTGAATTACCTCAGGTTATCTCAGTGGCTTCTGATGGTGAAACAATTGATGTTACAGTCAAGTACCAAAGGCTTTCCCCCAAGTGTATAGAATGTAAAGTCTTTGGATATTCCACGGAGCGGTGTTGTTTGAAAAGGAGTGTACCTAAGTCTAGGGTTGAGGTCAGTTAAGATGTTGATTGGACTGTGGTTGGCTGATGTAATTCTAAAGCAGTGGAAATGGGCGATGCTGCTCTTTCGTGTCACATAGGTAGAAGTAACATTCACACAGGTTATGCTGGTGAGGTACAGAATCTGGTTGCTCCTTGGTAGCAGGAAGCAGGAGAGAAAGAATGGATGAGAAGATCGAAGGTTGTTGAATCTCAGGCTCTTCTAGACCAGCCCAAGTTATCTACTATGTTGATGGGAAGGATTGGTGAAGCGGCTATTGCTAAGAGGCTGATGATGTTCAAGTTCAGATTATTGGGACTTCTATGGGGCAAAAATACTCTACTGAGGTTCATTTCCCCATCTCTACCCACAGGGCAGGGATGAAAGGTGGATGTTCTGAGATAGTGGAGGTGGCTCCTATTTTGGAAGTCTCCTCGCCTAGCCCATGGATTGATATGTTAGGGAAGGGCTCTGCGTGGTAGTCTAGTAGCTCTAACAAGAAGAAGAACAAGTAAGTCTGTCCTATTTGTGGGGACCCGCCCTCTCATCTTCCCTCTTTCTCGGTACAGTGGGATGTGTGAGAAAGGAGGGGAGAGGGGATTTTCCACCAAAATGCGCTTTCGTGGGTTGGGGAACGCGCAAAGTTTTTTAGAGTCACCACTTGATTTTAGGAAAACCAAAAAGGGGCCGTTTTTAAGGTAAACCAGCCCGTCATTACCAGAGATCTTTGGTTCGGGAGCTAGGGTACGAAAGGGGAAAGTGTTAGGCACCCCTCTCGCCCGATCCGAGGATCGGCCTCTACTTAACTGTTCCGTTTAGTTTTTGTCTTAAATTTATCGAAAGCAACACATACAGAAAGGGGGTTAAAGAGAGAACATGCAAAAACAAACAAGGAAGTAAAACATAACCTAAAACTAAGGCTTTCTATGCATACTTACACTTTTGGCATGTTAGATAGGGAGATGGCAGCACAACAGCGCAGTTGATGCATAAAAGAGGCATGCTGTTAAAAAGTAGGAAATATACAATCTAGAAAAGAAAAGAAATGACTGAACACAAAGGAAGAAAAATAACTACATGCGATTCTATGAAAAGACTAAAAATGAAGAAAGGAAAGGACTAAAAGAAAAACATGGTTGGACAATTATTAAAAGGTAGAAAAATTGAAAGGAGAAGAGAAACTAACACAAGGATTCTACTAAAAGACTTTAAAAAGACATTTATTAAAAAAGGAAAACCCGGGAGAAGGAGGCCAACGGCCTCTTCTCCCCTTTTTACCAAAAAGGTCAGAGGTTTTTAGAGAAAGACTATATTTATGAAATAAGTGGGTATGGAGACTTATCGTATATCTCGTGAGCTGGTGAGATTTCGAGCAGCGTCTACAGCTTCTGGGGTCCTTCCGCGTAGTCTTCGAGCTTTTAGAGTACTTCCTCGAACTAGGCTTCAAACGGCTTCCGCAGCCTTTCCTCACGTATGGCACGTCTTTGGGGAGTCCTCCGCACGATATTTTAAGCCTTTGGGGCCTTGCAAGTGTAAAGAATATAAAGGTTTGGGGTGTATTTGGATAGAGGTTTGGCTTATGAGAGATTTCTGAGTTTTTTGAGAATATGAAAGATTTTCGGTTTTTGGAGAGGGTTAGCAGCTCTGGGATCTCTCAAAATGGTGGGGGTGGCCTATTTATAGAGGATTTCGGGCAAGGAGATGACTTGGGGTGGAAGTCTCCTTTCAAGTAGCGTGCGCTATGTGGGAATTGGCGTGCGCCATTGTGAGATGGCGCGATGCCTGGTTTGAAGTCGGTTTGGGTTGGTTTTGGGGTCCTGAGGTGGTTTGGGTTATTGGATAAAAAGATATAGCGCAACGCTGGCAATTAAGTGTTTTGGTCAGCGTGAGATATTTTGGGGAAGATAGCGTGCGCTGGGTGGGGCACCGAGGTGTATTTTTGGTATTTTCTGGGGTGTTCTGGGTTGTTTCGGGGTGTTTAAGGTTGCACTTGGAAGTACTCTTCGGACTTTCGGATATGCGTAGAAGCTCATCTGGATGCGACTGATTCACTTTTCATCATTGGAAGGCTACGAAAACTGGCCAATGTTTGGTTTAATCAAAAATAGGGTGTCTACAGTTATCCCTCTTTGACAAAACTCTCATCGCGAAGCGTGGATGAGTGAATGTCAAAGAATCATAGACATTCCCTTTTGATTA
>JAUTBS010155417.1:0-12241 GCA_032361285.1 Aequorea victoria | reverse complement strand
ACCATTTAAAATAATCCTACATCTTCATTTGATGTTCAGTGCATAATGGCCGTGTCGTGAAAAGTGAGGCGTCACAGAGAAGAAGCAGATTGGAGGAGATGAAACCCAAATCGGGAAGAGCGATGACTAAAATGGGAAAGAGAACCTGAGTTTGACGCCGACGATGGTGGTTGTCGCGCTGGTGTGTAGCGTCGATGATCATCGCCCGAGCTGAGCACGAAGTTTAGTGAAGTTCGGGGAAGGGCATGCCAGTAAGGATGGTGGTGTTGTTGCTATCACCAGAGAAGAGGTTGCCTCTCTCTCTCGCTCTCTCTCTCTCGCGGTCGTGATGGAAGACCGGCGATGATGGTGGTTATGCCATCGGTGGAGAGAAACGGAGAGATTGAGGAAGACGATGCCAGTGAAGAGAGAGACAGAGGAGATTGGTATGGGAAATAAAGAAACAGAGGAGATCGGCACAGCGAGGAAGGGAATCGAAACTCTCTGTGAGAAGAAGCCTGGATGAAGAACAAAAAACCCCCTTCACAGAGAAGTCTACGAATCAAAACAAAGGGAAGGCTGTTGTGAGTAAGAAAAATATAAAGGAGTCCTTCGTTGCCCTAATACATTTACTTGGCCAAAATACCACTTAATTTGTCAATTAATTTACAGTCTCTACAAACTCTATCTAGGCTGTGAAATAATTTAATTATACAACATTAGACTTCTAATCTTCTGTAAGTAAGACAAGCTCTGCTTACCAGAATTTTTACTGTGTATGTTTACCGACATATCGTATTTTAAATATAAATAATAAAAATGTATTTTTCATAAGCACAAATATAAATGAGTTGAGACAATCCAAATATTCTTAAAAATAATATAAAATATTTGAAAATAATTTTATGTTAAAACCCCAACACAACAAATACAAGTGAACCCTCTAGTTCAATGGCCAAATAACTAACCAATACACCAAAAACTATCTCAAATGAGATGGGTTCGCATAACTCATATTTTAAACAAACTTTCTTGTCCATCAGACCAGCCCACGATATAGGTTTGAGAGGGAACTTATCACACAACTCGCTAATATCAAGGGACCATCCAAAAAAGTGCTACAGACTTTTCATTTCGAGAACATGCTCGTTCATAACCAACCAGGAACTTGTCTGTTTATAATCAACCAGGAACATTACCTCTTCATTCATTTAAATTATTTATCTCCTAATAAATGTAATGAATCAAAACCCATATCCCAAACCAATATTGAAATTTAACTAACATTTAACAAACATGGTATAAATCAACAATTATACAAGTGTGTAGACATGGTACATTTGAATAATCTTAGAGAAATATATAATCAATAATGAGCATATCACACCAATAAAATATATTTCAAAAACTAATAATATATTTGATATGATACATTTCATAAGCAATAATTAAACATGTAATAATTAGTAAATATAACACTTAAACTAATAATCAAGCATTAGAATAAATTTTCCCTAACATAAAATCAAAAATAGAGTTTTAACGACTTATTTATAGGTCTGTGCACCTTCAAAAGAAAAATAAAAAATCATACATAAACTCTAAACTAAAAATCAGACACATAATATAACATGTTAGACTCATTTAGGCACTCACTCTGCATGAAAATCATTTATGGTTAAGGATAATTAATTAAAATATTATCGGTGTTCTAAATTTACAACTCTTTGGCAAAAATAGTGTAACTCGGTGCAAAAAACTTTAAACGATTTGAAACTAGTGTGGTTAGAAGAATAACTAAGATATCAAACTTTATCGTGGGATCTCATGCCAATAGGAATTTTTTACAAAAAATGGTAGCCATGCAAAGTGGATGTTAAAAACAGTTTCTGTACCAGTAGTGGAAATAATTATAGTTAGTGGTGAAAATAATTATCTATGGATAAATAAAAAATCAGGGGCGCTTTAAATATCCTAATATAACTTCTGTTAAAGCAAAAAATTAAAATAAAATGTTTAGATATTTTTTACTGATTTATATAAAAACGTGGCAACAAGCATTATTCCTTTACAAAATGAGTTTGAGCATCCTATTTGGTTTAAAACTACGATGCATGCATAAACCAACCAAAAAAATTATCTTTATGAACTTTATATACTTATTTTTAGATTTACTAACTTAAAACAAACATGGAAAAAGATAAAAAAAAAATAGAAGATCTATTTGTATGCATGTTACTAAAAGTGAAGAATAATAGTTAAAAATCATTTTATTTGAAAAATAGGGATTATAGATGTGAGATAGAATCGTGGTTTTTAGATATATTTCGTACCTTAGAGACGTCTAGAAGAGATGAGAATGAAGATATGGTGGTAAATAGACCATTTCAATGATGATCTTCAAGATACCCACCAAGAACACTAAAAACACCTTGAACAATATTTTTCTCTCTTTTTCTCCTCTCAAGGACTTAGTAAGTAAGCCAAACAAATCATAATTTGGTTTGCATATGGTTCGGCCAGGCAAGGAGGGAATGGTGTATGTATATAGCTCAAATGATGATGCATGTGTAAGGGAGAGAAAGAGAAGACATGGAAAAGGTCAATGGAATTAAATGCACGACTTACATGAGGTGATGTTTAACTTGCAAAATACGTAAAAGAAAAATATTTGTTGGGGAGCAGTGTATGCCTCACATTGTTTAAGAAAACTCATTCATACACATGATAAATAATTCCTTTTTGAAACACACCAACCATGTATAATTCATAGAGGTATTCAATTTTATAAAAACATTTTCCACAGTACACAATTCATTATGACAAAGCTAGCCATTGTCACCTGAATGTCGACTCACGCGACGTTCACTTCCTTCAACCCTCACGCGACACGCTTCGTTCTGCGGCTCACCCTTCGATACCTAGGTTATATTATATACCCAAGCATTAGAATCAACTTACCTCTCATATATATATATATAATTACGAGAATGTCGTATGTGGCTTAGGTGAAGCTAAGATCCCTTACTTCCTTATGTTTTGAACATTTTCCTTCATGGGTTCCTATGACCCAATCTCTTGCCTCTGTAGTCTAAAGGACCAATTGGCATGTTGTTAGCTCAATATCACTTTTAGAAGTGTTAATAACCTATTAGGGTTGCTAAGAACTCAATTCCTTAGTCTTAGGTACTTGATCTCCTCATGAAACCCTACTTTACTCAAGTTTTCTCAATTTTTAGATTTTTTCCACCTCTATTTGAAATTCAAAATAAGTTGGTAAACCTTTTTATAATTTTTTGAAATATTTTTTAGAGTTATATTAAGGTGTTAGGAAATGTTTTCATGAGGACCCAACTCATCAAAACCACTAGAAATAGGTCTAATTATTTTTACAAAAAAATAGAGTCCAATTTCGGTCCTTATTTAGGAAAATATCAATTACTCAAAATCTGTCCATTCAATTTGTGTGAAATGAATTTCACATGAAAGGGAACTCATAACCCTAAATTTTGGTAGATGGATTCTCCCTATACAATTCTTTTAGTCTTAGTTAAGATTCCCTAAAGTTGCTTCTGAATCTACCTTCTTTGCACCCGAAATTTATGAATTAGGGTTAGTATATTAAATCATGTTCCTAAGTTTCAAGAAAAATCATATATATTCTAGACATATTAAAATAATCTAATAAATCACAGAATGAAATTTTCTCTAGGGTTTGTGCCCTTATTACACATTTTATTTCATGAAACCTTAAAACAGAATTTTAGGATCATTCCATGAGCTAGGTTCCTTTTTTTCCGTAGGTGTGTTCTATCACATTCCTTTTTGTTCTAAGTTCCATGAAAACTATATATACATGGTTTAAAAGATTATAGAAGAAACTTAGAAAGTGAAATCATGAATCACTAACCTCTAATTCTTCTATGGATAGCACCTCTCCTTTGATCCTCATTTCTTTCTTTCTTTCTTCTTCTTCTTCTTCTTCTTCTTCTTTGTGTTCTTTTTTTCTCTCCCTCTCTCTCTCCCCTTGCCCAAAATTTATCAAATGGAGGTGAAGTGAGAAACTTCCCGTCTTTTTATAGGCACAAGCTAGAATGTTAAATTACTTTGGTGCCCTTCATTTAGTCTAGTTTTTAATTTTACTTAGCTCCTTTAGTTCCTCTAGTTTGGTTGAGTTCTAACTAGAACTTGGGCCCCAGGATAGCTAAAGTCTTGTTTGGAATTAATAAATTAATTCTCCCAAGATTAAGGCCTTATTTTGTTTTATTGGAAGACAATGATTCTAAATTTAAGGGTACTTTGCTTTTATTTGTCTCCAAGTAAAAATTCATTTCTTTTTCTTTTAAATTTTGAGGGACTAAATTGTCAAGTCATCCATCTCTCTCCCCTTCTCGACCGAATTAATATATATATACATTTTGTATTTTATTTTTGTAAAGAAAAAATACTAACTTTTGGTCCCCATTTTTATTTGGGCTAATGTTTCTACACTTGGGCTTAATTTTATTCTCCATACTATATTTAAGCCTTTTATTAGCCCATTAAATCTTTTATTATAAACACATCTCATAATTTTATATTTCAGTCCATTTGAAATTTAATTTGTTTTTGGGCCAAAAGAGTTAGTTTAACTTAATTAGGCTACTTGTGAGGAATCCTCTCAAAAAACTCACCGCCCTCGTCCTTTTAAAAGAAAAGCACGCACTCGGTTTTATAGTTTTTTAAAAGAAAAAGAGGGGTTTTATGTTTTGAAAAGAGATCCCCCCGAATGCGTCCATGCTAAAGGCCGCACAATTGGAGTCCCTACTTTGTTTTTAATGAAAAACTAAGAAAATAAAACTTTCAAAGAACTAGTCCATCATTACCAGAGATAATGGTTCAGGAGCTACGGTACGAAAGGAGAAGGTGTTGGGCACACCTCTCACCCGATTCAAAGACCGGCCTCTACTTAACCTTTTTTCCTTTGTTCATGTCTTAAATTTATCAAAAGTAATATATACAGAACGGGGTTGAAGAGAGATCATACAAAAGAAAATAAGAAAATAAGACTCAACCTAAAAGTAAGGCTTTCAATGAATACTTACACTTAATTGCATGTTAAATGGTGGAGATCGCAATATATTAGTGCAGCTTACACATAGAAAAGCATGTTGTTAAACATAAAAAAGATGAAGAAAAGCTACTGGAAGCCTCTGGTTTTTACATAGGTGACGCACGCCACCTATCAACTTAGCGCGCGCCATGTACCCATGGCACACGCCACCTTTGGACACTTTGGAAGTGGCGTGCATCGCTATGGCAGAGTAAGCTCAACACTAGGAGGACCGAGAGGGGCTACTATTTTAAGAAAACAATGTGCTGGTTTGAAAATGTGTTTCGTATTCGAAATAAATCAAGAAAAAACATGGCAAGTCACATGTAATATTCAACACATAGTCTAAATCCTATATTTCTTGCATTTTGTAAATACTTAAGAAGGCTAAGATACGACCTAACATGTTTTGCTAAGAAGAAATAAAATATGCCTAAACAGAAAATGAAAATAGAGCCGAGGATAACGAGGCCAACGATCTCTTTCTCCCTTTTTTACCGAATAAAAAGAAGATAATGTAAGAAATAGATGAAAAAGTTGAAGGCTTACCGTATATACCGAACAAAAATGTGAGTTTTGAGTTATCCGGTAGCTCCCTCAAAAGCAGTGCGCCCTATCCCAAGAAGACTTTCGTGCATGCTTTGAGTCCTCGAAACTGACAGGTGTAAGGATTTATGTATTGATTGTGCATCACTCTGATTGAATTTAGTTCTTAATTTAGCAGCGTGTTGGATCCTTGCTCAGGTTTATAATTTCTTAGAGTTTTCTCTATTTCGGTTCAAGGATCAATTTGGCAGAGGTTTGGCACTCTTATATCTGGGGGGTCTTTAAAATAGAGGGTGGAGAGGTCCTATTCATAGATTTTGGGCGATAAAGCTACGAAAAGGGCATAAGCCTGTTTTCAAAGGTGGTGCGCGCTAGGTTCGAAATGGGGTGTGCCATGTAGGTAGTAGCGCATGCCAGGCTAAAGGTGGCTTAGGATACTTGACTGGGCGTGGCCAGGGGAACGGAAAAAGAGTGATGCTCGCCAGGTTGGAAGAAAGTTGCTTAGGGAACTTGAAGGTGGCTTAGAGATTTTAAAGGGAAGTGGCGTGGGCCACATGAAGGTGGCGCGCACCTGGTTGTGAGGCTGCACTGAGTGGTGTTTTTTGTATTTTGGGTGTTTTGGGTTATTAGGGGTATTCAGGGGTGTTTAGGGGTTTTCCTTGAGCTCTCAAACCTGCACGAAGATTCCTTTGATGCGGCTCATGCATGCACTCATCATCAGAAGCAAACCGAATAAGCCTATGTGCGGGTTAGTCAAAATTGGGATGTATACAATTGTCTCTCTTTTAGAAAACTCTCACTGCAAAGCCTGGGTGAGTAATATCAAAGCCTCATACATAGTCCCTTTTGACTAGTCCATTCTCAGGCTAGAAAATAAGAAAACAAAACAAAATGTGCAAAGTGAAATGGTCGTGCTTGAGTTTACATCAAGTTACCTACGTACCCTATTTGAAAGAATCAGACCAGCGTAATTCATGGGGACAACGCAAAATGATGCAGAGAAAACAAAGGTTTAAAGACCTAGTGGTTACTCTACAAAGCTATGTAAAAAAGTCAACTAAGGTTGCAGGGATCGAGAAAAAGGCAATTTAAAGTCAAGACAGACTTGTCAAATTAAGGTCTTTGCCAAACCGATTTATCCTTTTCAGGTCATGAGTGGACAAGTTTAGCACTTTTAAGGCCCCGATCGGACCAATTTATCCTTTTAAGGTCATGAATAGACCTAGAACAAGGTAGTTTAAAGTCATGACAGGCTGGTTAATTTAAGGTCTTGACCAGACCAATTTATCTTTTTAAGGTCATGAATGGATCGGTTTATGTGAAGATTAGCTTTGGAATCACAATAACAAAGGCTCGTGCTTGTATATAAAAGATCATTGATATACGCAAAAGTTGTAAACTTTTAGTGGTTGTACCACCATGAACGTATTAACGGTCCTACTACCATTCAAATCTCGTCGTGAGACATTAATCATTTCATTTGGATCAAATAGTTTAAAGTCATAAACGAACCTATTTGCTCAATTTTAGTTCGTAAGACGGACCCAATATACTCAGTTTTAGTTCGCGAGACAGACCCAAGGTACTCATTCATAGGTCCTAAGATGGACCGATGACTCAATTGTAGGTCATAAGATAGACCGGTTGCTCAATTTTAGGTCATGAGACAGACCCAAGGTACTTAGTTTTAGGCCATGAGATGGACTTTCTTTCAAACCCCAGGCACAAGATCGAAGCTCGACGTGTAGGTAAAAGAATGATTTCGGTTGATCGAGCATGATTGAAAAGCTTCTTTTATCGAAGACGGACACTGAATTTTGGAATTTTTTAATTTGAAACGGGAGATGGACACGTGCTTTACGCCATGTGTTGTTTAGCTGAGATTGCGTCCACATGGAGAGAGGTGGCATGGGCACCACGTGTTAATTGGATTGACTTGGCGCCATGAAAAGGTAAATGACGCGTGATAAATGATGATTTGTCTGACATGGCATGCCACTAGGAGGGAAGTGGCGCGTGATGGGTAGCTTGTTGAAGCCGAAGAGTGGTCTGATTTTGTTAAGTTCAAGATGGCTCATTTCAGATAGCCATTCATTCTCGTCTTTCTCTCGCCGCACTGTCAATTCTCTCTTTTCTCTCTACTTTATGGTATTTCTGATGGAAAACAGTGGTCAAGGCCACAGTGCCATGAGTCATGAGGAGGTCAACACGGGTCACGAGCGGGACCCATCTACGATGCTTTCGGCGGTCACAGCTCCGACCGGGGATGCTGTGTACACCATTCGTCCTGCCGGGACAACCGCCACTAACCACATGTTCTTTGGCAACATAAGTTTTTTATCAGGCACGACGACTCTCACTCTTGTCCCTCACACCATCTTGATGTCTCCCAGATGCCATGCCACGCCAAGGACGACCTGCTCGTGGCTGCCGACACCATCCGAGCCATGGAAGAGGGTGGGCCTTCGGAGCGCCACACCATAGAGGAGCCGGTGGTGGATAGCCCTCAGGTCCCAGATCCCTTCCAAGGGGTTTTGGCTGCTTACATGCTGGGCAACCTCGACCCGTCCCGATACGATCCCCTGCCTCATGCCTCGGAGCTCCTTTCGGTCGGCCGCTTCTACTATGATGACATCACCGTGGATCCGGTGTTGCTGCTTCACTCTCCGAACGTTCATCTCTCGGTGATGAACCTCCGGGTACGTCTTCTTTCTTTTCTATTTCTTTTTCATTTAATTTAAACCAAAAGCATGCCAAAAAAACATAAAAAAGATTTTATAAACTTAGATGTATGCACAGGGTAGGCCCGAAGCCCTTGGATGGATGATTTTTTGGAACATAACACCAAATAACTTGAACCATTAACAATAAAACAGATCAGAACTTAGAAACTTTGTATGATTAGGTTGACTCGTATATTTCTTTATTCTATTTTTTTTATATATGTATGGTTTAGTCTTCGACCGTTGGGTTGCACGTCAATGTTTTCCGAGGTGAAAATTTTGTTTTTGTCCCTAGACAAATGTTTTCACGTTTTACTAGGGGAATTTTTTTATTTTTTATTTTTCTGCCGTTGGGTTGCGTATCAACGCTTCCGGATGTGTTTGGAAGCCTAAGTTGGAAATTTAAGACCTACCTAAGTATAGGATTTATTTGGAAGCCTAAGTTGAAAATTTAAAAAGGCTTGAGACGATAACTAAAGTAGGTCATAAATAAGCTTATAATCTTATGCTCAAGAGATGAACAAAGGCGTTAAGCCTTGAGGAATGACATTCGAAACCTATGGAGAAAGGGATGAATGTATAAAATACGGAATATAATAAATCTAGAAAGGTGGAATTAATAAAAAGAATTCAAATAAATTTTGAACAATGATATTTTAAAATGTTCAAGTTAGAAAGTTCTACGAAGTGCGAAAAATGCGTATGAAACCGAAATTGGCCAAAATAAAGCATAGGAATTTCTAAAACCCAAAACTTAAATAATAATTTGGGTAGAGAATGAGGCTAGGCTCAATTACAAGAGCGCAATAAAATCATAAAACTAAAGAACGCAATTAAGAGTTCAAAATAAGGAAATTTACGGAAGGCCTAATGTTTCCCAAATTTTGAGAAGCCCAATAAGAAAATTTAATTAGGGTTTCGGAAAAAATATTATGGGGGCCCGATTTAAATAATTATTTGAGCCCAATTAGTTTATTAATGACCCGATTCATTTAATAGCAAGCCCAAACCAAAGTTAAACTCAAAACTTGATGTTTACCCAAATAAATTTAATTTGGGCCCAAAGTGAATTTTAATCTCATGAATTAATAAAATAAATGATAAAACAATAAAAATGAAGCTTCTAGAAGAAGCTTGACCAAAATTCCCTAGAAGAGGGGGACTGATGTGATAATTTTCTAAATTAAAGAAAAAGAAATAAAATATAAAAAGGATGAAATGATGGTTTCTTCAAATAATGGTTTTCATAGATCATCCAAACCACTCAAAGTGTTCTATGAATAGTATAAGGCACATGGACGATGATGAGATGAGAAAAGATGTGATGGACATAATTGAAATAAAAATAAAAGAAAAATCAAAAAATATTGTCAAGTACCATTAATTCATGAAATTTGTTCCCTATTAAACCAAACAAGTCGTTATGGCCTAAGGAAATGGATTATTGAATCCAAACATGGCATTAGCAATATTGGAGCCTAAGTTTTAGTTAGATTGGAATCAAATTGGTAGAACAATAATTAAATTCAAAGTTGTATTGGAACTAAATGAGGGGTAGTATGGACTTTTCACTCTAAACCTCTTGCCTATAAATAGGATCCTTTTCCAACATTTTAAAAAATTTCTCCCAGCATCTTCCTCTCTTTAAAATTTTATGGAAGGAGAACAAGAAGGAGAAGAAGAAAAGAAGAAGAAGAAGAAAGAAGAAGGAAGAGAAAAAAGAAAGAAGAGAAGGAAGAAGGAAAAGAACCTAAAGCTATGTCCTAAGTTCTTGGAATAAGGAAGACCATCAAGTAAGTGATCTTCAAAGATCTCTATCTCTCACTCAAGAATATCTTCTTAAACTCATCCCTCTCTAAGATAAAAGAACAACAACCACAAAAGAACTAAACATGGAGGAACACTAACTCAAAGAAATGAGGACTTTCTTGAGTTGTGAGAAAAATAGAAATAAAGAATGAGACCTATGGATAAGTCATCATAAATGACTGAAATGATATATAAGATGATAATAATAATATTTGACCATTTCTTGTATGTGCAAGAAAGAAGGAAGTTGATGGATGTAGAAGAACCTTTGAAAAATGGACAAAACAGTGACAATAAAGCACATCAAGAAATTTTCGTGCTATCCAAACAAGGCATAACGTAAAACCTGTTTGAAAAAGAGTTATATGAGAATGTTATTAACATTTTTAATTTTTGGTTGGACCCAAGAATATAATTTTGAACCCTTATGCCATTATTAAAGTTTCTGTGACAGTGAGGCAGCAAAACAGTCCACTTTGAACCCTTGTAGATTATTATAGAAACATCCTCTTGATATGAGACACCTATCCAAAGAACGGTCTATGAGTCTAGTTGCACCCAAAATTTAATAAACTCATTTTTCTTAGGTAGATTTTGAGATATGACGATTCTCCCAAACAGGGACATTTTTGGACAGATTCTTTCATATTAATTTTTAGAGGCCTTTGTAATCACAATTGGCTCTTAGGTTCTACATGAAATATGTCTAACACACATTATTCTAGCCTCTGTAATATTTTTAGAATTATTTATGAAGGTGTAATAATTTTACACGATTGTACTACAAGTGGGACAAAATCTGAAATTTGAGAAAAGTTAAGAGAAATGATAACTTAAGATGAGTAAAGCACCTAAGCCTAAGGACTTGAGTTCTTAGCAATACCAAATGATTATTAACATATATAAAAGTGCTATTAAGTTAATAAAATTTAATTTGGTGCTTTATACCAAGGAGGTAAGGGTCTTGGTTATAGGAACCCATGAAGGAAGGGGTTTCAAACCTAAGATATTAAGTTCACGTAAACAACATAGGATATTCTCATACCAATACATTTATGAGAAGTAAGTTGATACTAATTTTTAGATATGTTATATAACCTAGGCTTTGGTGGGGTTGCCGCGGATGGAGTTGTGCCACCTTAGAGATGAACGAGGTAGGCATCGCGTTGGTCGACATTCCGGTTAGAGTGACTACCAATATTATAATGACTTGTATGTTGTGAAAATGTTTCAAATACATTTTTGAACATGTGTTGCTATCATATTTTTAATTATGCATGTCAAAGAGGTTTCTAAAAATAATTGTGAACATGTGTTGCTCGTATTTCTGGAAGATGTTTTCTTTTTAAACATAGAGATTCTGAGCATGAGATGCTTGTGTGTGTGAAAACTTATTGTATTTAAAATATATTATGTTGTTAGAAAATGCCAAGTTATTGCGGGTAACCATCCTGAGTTGTTGCGGGTTTGCCCGAGTTATTTCGGACTTTGTCTGAGATATTGTGGACTTTGTCCGAGTTGTTGCGGCAATACCAAGTTGATGCCTTAAAGGCTTATGCGAGCTATGCTCGAGTTGATAGCACCTACCACTGGTGATTAAAGAGTGACACTCATATCCGCCACTCTAAATTAAGTGAGTCGTGATTGAGGTTGTGGTACCGTTGGAACTCCTAGTCATGACGTAGACGACCACTTGGTCACTTAAAGATGTATGTATGTGGGTGTGCTAGTAAGTACATATGATATGCTATTAAGAATTTTATTAGTTGGCTTAAGAGCCATATGTTGTTTATGAGAAAGCTTATAAAGCTAATTTGGGCTATAGAGCCGTATATTGAGAAATCAGAAAGATAAATGCGCCGTAGGGCCGGTATAAACATGTTTTTTTACAAATCATTAAGATTTGGCTGTAGCGTTGTATGTTGAAATGGAGTAAGAGTTTTTATTTAACTTGAAAGTTAGGTCGTAAGGCCGTGTGTTAAAAGAAGAATGTGTTTTTATAAAATCGTATGTGTTGGGCTAGTGAGCCGAATGACGAAAGTGTAAATTCTTCTGCATGAGGTGCAAAAACAAATGTTTTGTTTTCTGTATG
>JAUTBS010155306.1:0-12241 GCA_032361285.1 Aequorea victoria | reverse complement strand
AGCAACAAATCAATGTTGTTATAATCAAAACCAAAAACAAAGGCATGATTGAAAATGGCTTTTAGGCCAACAGTGACTAAGTGTGGTGAAGGTATCGAATTGAGAAGGAGAAGCTAGTATAAGAGTAAATGGGTAGTTAACTTATGAATTGCATTTTAAGACAAGGGAAAATAAAAACGAGATTCCTAAATGTTGGACATAGTAAGAGGACATGAAAGTCCACGCGATGGGAAATAAATGTGGAGCAACGAGAACGTAATTAACAGATAAGATAGTGAAAAGTACAAGAACGAAGTAAGATTGGAAATTTTTTGAGCAATTCTCGACAAGTCTGAGTGTTTAAATGGTAAATTTTACCATGGCATGGTTTTCCATATAAAGAAGATTCTTGAGATCGATAGGAATGTAACTTGTGGAAATTAAAACATATATCTAAATAACTGTAGTTGAATGGCATTGATTAACACCTCTGAATGAACTCTTGAAACATTGATATGCTTAAGTTCATTAGGGATTCTCAAAGAACAAGTTGAAAATATAAAAGAAGACTAGGAACAATGACATCTTAGGTCAAGAATGGATGAAGATGAGAAGTGAAATAAGAACACATGAAAGACTTTTGTTGGTGCGGTTGGCACTACGAGGTAGTGAAGACATTCAGGCATCATGAGCACTACTAGATAAAGATTATAAGTTATTTAGTTGGCTTCTACGTTCTAAAGAGGCTCCATGTTGACCTTTGTGTCCACCTTGTAGTGAACTTAGAATCTTACATTTAACATTGTAGTAAACATGGACGTATTAAGTGTAACCTAACGAAACCTATATTTGAGGATTAAGAGTGGAAAGTTGTGCACTTATGTTATTCCATCACTTTTTGCACGATAAAATTCAGTAGTGATTAGGATATGGATGACCAGTGAGGAGTTGAGCCAGTTGGTTGATGGAAATCACGAATATAAGTATGTTGAATGAGAGGTTGTGCTTCGCTTAATAGTGCCTTCGTCAGGGATTATCTTGTTCTGGATTTGTTTATCTAGTTAACCATGTGTATCGTAACCATTAGTTGATTCTTAGAACAAGACGTGTTTCGGTTATGTGTTAGGACATGGATGGTGAAGGAGAATCGTACGCTTCGCTGCATGCGAAAGAGGAACATCACGAGGAGCATAAAGGGCTGGTAGTGCAACTAGAATCCCATGTTCATAATAATCCGATCGTTAGACAAATGTTTAAGGGAATGATATGCATAATGAGGCGATAAGCTCGAAATCATGAGGAACTTTTGAGAAAACTCACTTCGAAATAAAGAAACAATGATGGACAAGACCTCAAAACCCAAATGATGCCCAAGAAACAAAAATAATCGGAAGTATCAGATCCTAAGCGTATTACTCAAGCTGAGGGAGCATCAAGTGATAAAAGTCAATATGAGCAGTGTTGGACTTGTGGCAAGACCGGTCATGTATCCAAAAACTGCATGGCAACAATCGTCAAGCCATTTGTTAAGTGTCACAAGTGTAGACAACTAGGTCACGTCCAAAGAAATCATTTTCACGGGAACCAAGTAACGGTAGGAAGAGCTGAGAAAAAGAGGGACATCACTCACACACAAGATAAGGGAACGATTGGCACTCTAAGCGAACCCGAACAATGTTGGACATACGACAAGATTGGACATGTGTCGAAATAATGTGCGAGGTCAAACGTCAAACCAAAATTTAAGTGTTTTAATTGTAAACAACCAGGACACCTCATGAAAGATTATTTAAGGGAGAATCCGGTGACGACGTCAGTAGGAGGTATAGTGATGGAAAGGCCTAGAAATGTGGAGCAATCTGCGTGGGAGATGGAGGAGGACATGCGAGAAAAGCATCCACATCTCGTTACACCCGGTAAGTTAAATTTTGGGATGAAATTTCTATAAGTGGACCATATTGTGACGCCTCACTTTTCACAACACAAATCTTAAGCACTAAATCAAGAATAAAGGCATTACGCCGTGAGAAACGACATTCGAACCCTATAAATAAAGGGATGAATGCATGAAATATGGATTATGATAAACCTAGAAAGATGAAATTGATAAAAAGAGTTCAAATAAAACAAGAAAATCTTAAAACATTCAAGTTAGAAAATCCTACGAAAGGCAAAAATGGCACAAAAAACCGAAACGGGCCAAAGTAAGTCTGAGAAACTCCTAAAGCCCAAATTTTAATACACATTCAGGTAGAGAATGAGGATAAGTCCAACTATAAGGGCCCAATAAAATCACAAATCAAAGAACTCAATTTGAGAGTTCGAAAGAAGGAAAGTCATAGAAGACCTAAATGAGGCCTAAACTTTGAGAAGCCCAATAGGGAAATTTAATTAGGGCTTTGAGCTAAATATTATGGGGGCCCAATATAAATAATTATTTGAACCCAATTGATTTACTAGTGGCCCAATTAATTTAATTACAAGCCAAAACCAAAGTTAAGTCCAAAACTTGAAATTTGAGCCAAATAAAGTAAATTTGGACCCAAAGTGAATTTTAATCTCATGAATTAATAAAATAAATAATAAAACAAATAAAATGAAGCTTCTACAAGGGCGTGACCAAAATCTTCAAGAGGAGGAAAGGGTGATGTGACATTTTATGGAGAAAAAAAAGACAAGGAAAAAGAAAAGATGGAAATTATGGTTGCTTGAAAGAATAAGCTTTCCACATCATCAAAGCTTCAAAAAGTCTTCAAGGAATAGTGTAAGCACATGGGAGAATAATGAGAGGAGAGAAAAAGTGATGTGACATAATTAGAAGTAAAATAAAAGAAAATGAAAAAGTTTTGTCAAGTACCATAAAAGTAAGGAACTTGTTCCCCATTACACCAAACAAGGCCTTATGGCCTAAGAAAAATAGATTATTAAATCCAAACAAGGTATTAGAAGTCTCAGAGCACAAGATTTAGTTGGATTAGAATCAAATTGGAAGAATAAGAATTGAATTGGACGTTGGATGGAAACTAAATGAGGGATAAAATAGTCTTTTCACCCCAAACTTTTGCCTATAAATAAGAAGCTTCTCCCAACGTAAAAATTCATTTGCTCAAGTCTTTCCCTCACTAGAAATTTCGTTGGCCACTCCTAGGAGAAGAGAAAGGAGAAGAAAAAAAAAGAGAAAGAAGAAGAAATAAGAAGGAAGAAAAGAAAGGAAATGAAGAAAGAAAGAAGAAGGAGGTACTTGAAGCTTGAGTTCTCCATCCTTCAACTAAAAAAAATATCAAGTAAGAACTTCTTAAATATTGTCTTTAAAGTTCTAAAACCATTTCACACATATTTTCCCTCTTCAAACAAAAAGAAGATAAAAACATGAAAGAACATAGGAGAAGGATCTTGAATTTAAGAAATAAAAACTTTCTTGATTCAAGATCATAGTGGAGAAATAAATGGAGAGTTATGGAAAAGTTAGTAAAAATATTTAAGATAACATGAAAAGTGATTTTAAGTTAGAAAAAAAATAACTCTTGCATGGGTAAGAGGGTAGAAAAGAAGAAGGGAGTAAGGAACCTCAAGAAAAGGAAAAAATAGTGAACTTAAAGACCCAATCTCAGTTTTTTTGTGCTATCCAAACAAGGCCTAACTGAAAATATGTTTCAAACAGAGTTAGCTTAATATGTTATTAACATGTGTGAATTTTGGTTAGACCCAAAAATGTAGTTTTGAACCCCTATGCCATTTTGTAAGATTCTGTGATAGAGAGATAGAATAACAACCCACTTTGAACCCTTGTAGATTGTTTTATAAATATCCCCTTGAGATGCTCCACATATCCAAAGACAGAGATATGGGTCTAGTTTTACCCCTAATTTACAGAACTCACTTTGGTGGAGTATAATTTGAGATATCTTAATTTTACCAAACCGGCTCTGTTTTCGACAGATTCTGTGGTATGGATTTTTAAGCCCCTTTATTTTGACAAACAGTCATCGGTTGCTTCTTGAACAGCTTAGAAAACACAATCATCTAGCTCTCGGGAATTGTACAGTATTTTCCAAAGAGGTTTGGTATTTTTAAATTATTTTGGAAACTCTGGGGCATAATTTGGAAATAAGAAGAATATAGTTTAAGAAGGCTTTAAGCAAACCAAAGTACCTAAACATAAGTTGGGGATCTTGAGGACCATGAGGGTACCAAGAATGATTAGAAAAGATATTCTTAAGAAGAAAAATACTAAACTTGCATACCCATACCAACATGCATGTGTCACATTAGTTCACATAGTAAGTTCCTATCCTATCTATGTGGTAGGAACCGGAATTCCAGAGTGAACCGAATGGCGTGGCTCGAGAAGAGGCACTCATTTTTAAGGTGAGTATTTCTTATCACTAGCTTGGTATTATGAATGTGTGAATGGTTAAATTTCTTATGCTTTGATACTTTATGATTTGAGAAAATGAATGGTAACTTAACTAGTGAAAGAAAGCCATGTTTGCGAACTTGTGTTTTATGAACTGTCTTATGAACGTGTGTTTTGAAATATAATAGAAGTTAGATGTTTTATGAAAATAAATAGTGATCTTACTTACGAAAGAAATAATATTTGTGAACTCATATTTTTACTAAATAATTCATGAACCTATTTTGGAACTTGAACTCAATATTTTATGAAAGAATCTTGAACATAGACTAGAATAGAAGAAATATGATCGTGTTGGAAAAATGAGAAAGAAAAACTAATTAATATACTATGTTATAAAAATTATGATAATTCTTTTGAAATAATCTATGTTTTATGAAATGATTTACTAACCTCTTTTAAAACTAGAACTCAATATTTTTTTGAAATGATCTTTAAATATATATTACAATATGAGAATTATGGTTAAACAAAAAATATTTGAAAAAAATGAGGAAAATGATATACTTATATGAAACTACTCTATGGAATACAAGAATAAGAGAATTATAAGAAATGTGAAGTATGAGAACAATTATTGAGATTAAGAAAAAATATTTAATGGATACATATGTGTATCATAATAGCCTTGATAGTCATGGTAAGTGCCATGTGATGGCTATACCTCACAATTGTGGGTATATGCCATGTTATTATATATATATATTGTGGATAAGTCACGAATGATTGGGGAATGCTCGTGCCCTGTCCACTGAGTAGGCCGAGACATTCTTAGCTCTATCACTGGGCATTGTTAAGTGGAACCGGCGAATAATCCTTAGCCCTGTCCAGTTAAAAGTAGGCAGGATATTTGGGAACGCAGTACTGTAGCAACTCCTGGTTGGGAGGTTAATACAACCCAAGTCATTATGAGAAAGTGTGAATAAAAAATGGCTAATTATATTACCACTACTAAGTGGATGTGTGAAATGAAAAGACATAGTTATCACTACTAAGTGAATAAATGAAAATGGTATTAGAAATCCTCTGTTGGGAGGTGGTTGTTGGAAAATCCTCCACTGAGAGGTGATGATGTTATGATTATGGAATTTATTAACTGAGATGTGAACGATGATAAGATGAAATATTTCTTTTAAAAGATAATGAACGGTAGTAATGAACAACTCTTTTCAAAGATGTAATAGTTTTTGAGAAACTTATAGAAAGAGAAATAATGAAATGAAGATAAAGAGTAACGAAAAGATTGAAAATGGATCAAGTTTTGAAAAACCCTCTTATGAGGAGATTCGTGAAAAGATGGCAATTTGAAATCTTTTATGATGAAAGTATGTTTTGAGAAAAGTTCTCCTATTTTAAAGTGATGAACTATTTTCTTCCATTGTGCAGTTTATAATACCATTGCTAGTGATTGTGAGCACGTGGATTATAACTCACCCCCACACAGATCTTTGTAGCAAGTACAGGTGAACGATGTGCGCGGTCAGCTCCACTGCAAGTTAGGTCTGGGTTAGGGTCCATGGAGATATACTCGACTTGATATATCATTTTGGTCTGTAAACTGAATTATGAGATAGTGGCCAGAGTGCCCTCTTGTGATGTAAATTTTTGTTATGTAAAAGTGAAAAAACAAAATGAAGGATTTCTTGTATGTTAACGGAAATTTGGGTTGGAGTTTGAAAGGCAAGATGGTTTAATCTTGTTCCCTCGCGTCCCACACCCGGTGCCTCGGGCCGAGGTGTGACAGAGGTGATCTGGAAGAAGCTAGAAGGCCTTTATATGAAGAAAAGTTTTGGAAAACAAGTTGTACGTGAAAAAGAAGCTATACGAACTGCAGATGAAGGAAGGTACAAATCTTTTAGAACATTTAAATATGTTTAATATGCTTATTACTCAATTATCAAGATTTGGTATAAAAATTGAGGATGAGGATAAGGCGATCATACTCCTAGCATCACTGTCATCATTCTATGATCATCTTGTGACTACCCTGATGTACGAGAAAGAGATACTGAAACTTGAGAAAGTGACTAATGCTCTCGTGTCACATGAGAAGATGAGGACAGATGATGATTCACGTGATCCAGACTTGATTATGGAAAAGTCAAAACAAAACTGAGGTAGGAGTAGTAGTAGATCAAGGAATGGGCGTTCTAACGACAGTCAGTCGACTGGTAAAAAGAATGTGGAATGCTTGTATTTCCATAAGACTAGTCACTACAAGAGTAAGTACCAGGAATTGAAGAAACACATGGAAGAAAAGAGAAAGGGAAAGAAAGCGGCGTCAGATCTAGTCAGTTATGCAAAAGTTTCATCAAATAGTGAGGTAGACTCAGATGCACTTTCGGTACTTTCAGTTTCTTCAGATATTAATTTTCTGTCAGATGCATGGATTTTAGATTTTAGATGCTCATTTCATTTGTGCCCTCACAAAGATTGGTTTGAGACTTATAAATCATGTGATAGCGGTACAGTTCTAATGGGGAATGATGCAACATGCAACACCATTGAAATTGGTACAGTTAGAATTAAGATGTTTGACGGGATCATCATGATTTTAGGAAATGTCAAACATGTTCCCGGGCTAAAGAGAAATCTGATCTCTTTAGGTGCATTAGATTCTTTGGCCTGCGGGTACACAGGAAAATGTGGAGCTATGAAGGTCAGCAAAGGCTTAATGGTGATCATGAAATGATAGAAGATTGGGCATCTCTACAGACTAGTAGGGAGCACAGTGGTAGGTGGAGCAACACCTTCAGTATCAGCACAGTCAGGCGACTCAGAGATGAGTTTAGTGCAGCGGAAGATGCAGTTGAAAGAACAAAGGAAAAAAGGAAGAAATACCAACAAAGCATCAGTCAGGCAAGGCTTTGAAGATCGGGTCAATTTTTCTCTAATCACGGTAAAAGAAAATCCCACTTCAGACGGGAAAGCTTCAAGCAATCCAAGAAGGATGAAAAGGCTAGTAACTGAGGTAGAGAAGTTGGAAAAGGTGAAGCACGTCTACCCAAAAAATAAGTGTAGTCTTGGGAAATGTCATCAAATTTCCACAAGTTGGACAAATTTTGTGCCAATGTGGAGATTGTTGGGGTATGGCCCAAAATCCACATCCAACGTCCGGACGCTCGAGAACAGAATGTGAGTTTTTGTCTCTGGACCAAAACGTCTGGACGCAGTTGAAAATGTCCAGACGCAGTTGAGAATGTTCGGACACGCGACTGGACATTATTGTCCAATGTGTTCGTCGGGTTACGAATGTTGCGATGCCGGGACCAGCGTTCGAACGCCGTCGCGAGCGCGGGTTTGGCGAAACACGTTTGTTTCGAACTCTTTTGAAACCTGTATAAATATAGAGCTTCATTATCAATTTTTCTAAGTGTAGAAAACAAATATTGAGTCTTTCAAGTGTGTTTTCAAGGGGGAAAAACTTGTATGATCATGGTGTGGTGAGGGAGAGTTGTAACCCATATTTGTATTATAGTGGATTTATCTTCTTCTAGCTTGTGGAGGTAGGCGATCAGCCGAACCACATATATTCTTTTTGTTCTCTATTTCTATTTTTATTATTGTGTTGATTGATTCGTTGATTGGTATTGCTGGTTGGTTCGTCGAGAATTTCAATCATTCTTGATTGGATCAACGTCGTTCGTGTTTGTGAGCAACGTTTCCGCCTCCTAACATGGAGGAGGCCTCATCCTCAAATTATGCAGATAATATAAAATTTGTTAAATCAATTATGTCTGCATCCCAAAAACCAGTTGTCCAACCGAAAGTTAATTAGAAAGTTAATAATTTTAGAGTCAGTATGCCTAAACATGTACATAGGACTAGATTTTTTCCTGTGTGTCATCATTGTGTTATTGTTGGGCATATCATACCTTAGTGCAGGAAGCTGTTTCCATATTAAAAAATCATGCATAAAGAAAAAATTAATAATTTTTCAAAAGAAACCAGCTGTCACAGAGGACCATTCGAGTGGTCCTCAAGGGCACTCGATCGGTTGATACCCAGCGAGCCCCCTAAGTTAATTTCTAAACCTGAAAAATCTATTCCTCATTCCCTGAAAATCAAGACTATTTGGGTTAGAAAAACAGATTTGCATCATTGTTTTAATTCAATCAAAAAACCTTCAGATGATCCTTTGAGATCTAAAGAAATAAATATTTTCTTATGATGCACGTTTGTTCTCATAGATTAGGACGTGGTTCATGTTTTATCATTTTCCTAGTGCTATGATGTTTTTGTTGTTTTCTTTAAGTTTTTTTTTAAAATAAAGGGGTATATCTTGAAAAATCTTGAAAAAATATTTGTGCTTATTGGATGACTTCATGGCATACGTGCGTCAGTCTATATGATGATAATTATGTCATTTTATCTTTGTTCAAATAGAATAAGTGTGCATTTTTAAAATTTTAAGTCATTACACTTTATTACAAAGATATGATTTTGATGATTATAAACCTTGTGGTTCTTGAGCACACGTGATTTAATTAATGAAAAATCTCTGCACATGTGATCAAATTCTATTTATGAATTTTTCACACATTTCTTAAAAAATCACATGCTTGATTGACCTTTGGTGGTAGTATTCTCATGTTGATGTTGATGTCTACAATCACCCCCATCAAAGTATCTTCCCATAGATACTAAAAGCACAAATAGTTTCAGAAAATGGCTATCTCTGCTTATGTGTGAAAGCTACCACTTGACAGAGTTTTAAAAATCCAAAAAATAGTGTCAGTGGAGAGGGTTACGATGTGCAATAGTGTGAAAGCCGCCAATGTAAACGCAAAAATATATGGAAAAAAAATAAATAATGTTGTAGTTCTTATGTGAGGGGGAGCTTATCCAGTTTCACTTCTGGTGTGTAAAAATTTTAAATGTTTGAATGTGATTCAACAACAAGGATTAATCTTTGAATTAATAAAAATTGAGAGCATAGACACACACTTGGATATTTTCATGAACTTAATTATCTTAAGGTAAACTGTTCTGAATTTTATTTTAGGCCATGCACATTATTCTTTGAAAAAAAAACTTTTGAATAATTTGATTCATATATATCTTGTGCATGAATCCCTTTGAAGTTTTGAAAATTTGCTTAATCAAGTTTTTAGTTTTTTTTTTAAATAAAAAAAAAGGAAAAAAAGGAGAGTTATACTACTAATGGGGAGAAAAATGAAACGTTGTTTTTCTTTATCTATTTTTTTTTTCACACATGCATTTCACGTGGTATGTGTTTACTGTTTTTTTTGGAACTGACAGGTTATCTCTATGTTGCACATGAGTTCCATATTACTCAGAGTTCTAACATTGCCATAGGAGGAGTTTGTTAGGACATTAAGAGTTCTAGTTATAGTTCAATTTGGCAATCCCTATAAGATAAAGATTCATAGGAGATGAAGATAAATATTTCTAAGAGATGAGGGTTGTATCCTTCTAATAGATGAGGGAGTCTTGATGATTTACTTCAAAACAAAATTCCTATATGGAATCTTAGTTCATGTCTATCCTTAGGTTGGTTTATTAAGATATTGATACCGTGTAATCTTTCTAATAAGATGATGTAAATCTCTCAAGAGATTGTTTAGGATAAGATTGAACAACTTTGAGGATATCTCTGCAATGTACAAGCACTGCAAAGTTTTGAAACACAACACGACAAAACAGGCTCGCAGGCAGAACTCGGGATACATCTGCCACAAGTGCGCTCGAGCAGACTTAAGACCACTTGAACGATGTCCATGCAGTCAAATTTATTTGGAATGCCGCTTGGACGTTTTATTGCTCCTTTAAACATATCTCATGAAGTATACAGGTCTCGGTACTAAGAATATAGAAAGGCTCACAACTTCAAGTCATATACGTCAAAAACATATTCTCTCAAGTCTTGGAGCTCTAATCAAACGCTACAAACTCGACTCTCTTAGGTGGATTTTTAAGAACACCTTTTGTGGGTTCCTTAGGTGTGGATTTTGACATGTGCAATACCGTGGATTCAGTATTGAGGTGAAGAAGCACGAGAAATGGTGCACGTGGATTCGACAAGTTCAACTTAAGTCATCTTGATTATTAATTCTACGGGAGTCTGTAAATTGGTTCTTGTAACTATTCAATGGTGATAGTGCTTATTTTACCGGACTTGAACTGGTCCCGTAATTTTTAACTGCGTTGGGGTTTTCCATGTAAAAATTGTTGTCTCTCTTGGTGTGTTCGCTTATCTTTTCTTTTCTATTTAATTTTTTGCCTAAAGTTCACGTCTGATATTAGTTTTGAACACGACTTCAAGCTCGCGTTAAAATTACATTTTTTTACTTCACACAGACAAAATTTATCGAAGACAACCTTAGAAATCCACCAAAAGTAATAAAAAAGAGTGGCCTTTGTGCTGAGCTCAAAGGACATGAGAGAATTGATCTTTAATTATTTTGCCTCACATTCATGTATACCTCTGATGTCACTCTAAACTGACCTCCTATTTATAGGAGATGCTTAAGAACTTTTTTCAATCAGAATAGAACTCTTAAATTAGTTTAAAATACTGATTTTCAGAACCAGAAAATTAATTCTCGGGTAACCTACCGCTTGAGGAGCGATCCTCAAAAATAATGTGCGCACTTTTGTGTCAGTCTCGTCTCTAAGAATAATAATGTTACGGTGACCAATTTATTTTACCAAATTAAACTACGATGTGAAGTGGCGTGTTTACAAATATTGAATATAAGTAAAGTTTATGTGAGACTTATTTCATCAATGTGTATAATTATACGATATCATTTGAGAAGTTAATTTGATAAAATAAGAGAGTAACTCTATTATTATTGCTCCGAGAAAGCTAAAAAGATTTCAATTCTTCTATGCACGAATGACTAGGCTAAGAAATGCAGCTTTCTCAAAACTAATTATTCCATGTCCAGCAATGCCCTAATTGAATCTGAAATATATATATTTGTATGAATTTTATGACTTTATACGTGGAATTTACACAAATACCATGGAATATGGAATAATTTTTCATTTTTTAGGATGGTGTCAAGAGCCTATTAAAAGTGTGGCTAAAGGCTTCTTTTAAAGAAACTTTCTTTTGCACCATGTCCAAGACACTTGAAATTCACTGTATCCTCCAGCAAGGCTGTTGCAAGCAATTATATTCATGCACGAGCTTCAATGTTGTTGGAAGGATTTTTTGGTTGCAACTACATTGTACCCAAAGCTAAGGCTGCTTGTACCTTGAGTTATTTTACTTCAAATAAAATTCTAATCTTAATATATAACTCCTTTTTTTTTAAATACAACTAAAAATACTAAATACAATTAAATTGAATTTTATCTAAGGAATTGTCAGATCTATTTAAAACTTTAAATCCTACCATGTTGTGATCACACTAGGAATAAGTGTTTTACTCATGTTTTTACGAGCACCAATAAGAAAACGCTGGAAAAAGTCACTTTTTTACATAATTGAGAGTTGTTTGGCTGTGTTTTTTTTATTTAGCTTTTTAAGATATATTTTTTGTTGCTCGATTATGAGATGATTCTTTCCGCCGTGATTCACTATACTGATTTTCATGTCATGGGCATGTGTACCCAATTCCTCAAAAGAGCGTGGCCGAATTCCTTGAAGGATGTAGAGGAGTCTCCAATGCATACTTTGCATACACATCTCAATAGCAGAAGTCTCATTGAGGTTATCTTTGCAATCCAAGCTCAAGGAGCGCCAACGATTGATGTAATCTACCACGAGCTCATCCTCCTATTGCTTAGTATTGGTTAATTCCACCATGCTCAAAGTTCGACGAGTGCTATAGAAGCAGTTTAAGAATTATCGCTCGATTTGTTTTCAACTGT
>JAUTBS010155305.1:0-19748 GCA_032361285.1 Aequorea victoria | reverse complement strand
TATTATAATAATTAATCGAAAAAAATTTTATCAACTCAGTCTTCATATCCCTGTGGACCGACACCCTACTTACTACTATTCCACTCAGCCTTCATATCCCTTTTCCGTTTATCTTTTCATCGTTGGTCTCGTCCCGGGAATACGCTCCTCGGGGTATGCTCCAAAGTTGGTTCTGATCAACTTTCAGTTTGAGCAGAATTTGTCAAAGCTCGTCGAAGCTCACCGATGCTTCACCTAGGCTCTGATACCACTTTATTGGGACCGTTCACAACAACCGGTAGACAATAACACACACAATAGACGAAGAGTTACGTGGTTCGACACTCTAACCTACGTCCACAGAGAGCGAGAACAAAATAAAATTAATAAATAGTGGAGGAAAAACAATGGAGAGGAGAGAGAAACTCACACAGAGAGTAACCCACTCTCTGTTTACACTCTTTCTATAATCTCAAACTCTCTTACAATTCTCAACACTCACACATACATGCAGAGCAATACTCAAAGTCTCTCAAATCGCTGATTGAACAATTCGATCCACAAAATTTTTCCTACTCTGTTCTTTCTCACATTTGTTCTAATCTTCTCTTTTGGAGGAACATCTAATATATAGGCAATGAGGACTCCCGAATCCTATCTTGGAAGATCTCTAATGCATCATAAAGGATTGCCAAATCTTATCTTGCAATCCTTTAACTTCAACAATAGCAGGCGGGCGTGCGGGAGTCAACGCACGCGAAGAAAAGCAGGAACCATGATGGGGATGGATCCCATCACTTGGCTGATGATTTAAAATATAATCGTTAGCACCTACCAGTGGGATCTCCCAAGCCTCGTGGGTAGAGCTGCGGGCCTAGGCCTTTTAATTTTTTTTTTTTTTAAATTTCACAACTTGCGATCTGACTTGCTGGTCCTGAGCAGCCATTTTTGCACCTCTAGTTCTTAAACTAAGTCTCTTCATTAAAAACACACCTTTAGCTACAAAATCATATGATGGTGATCTTTTGTAAACTGCTTTTCTTTTCATTTCATTTCTTTTCTTTCCTTTTGGTGCTTTTGCTATCAGTATGTGTGATGTTAGTCATCATTATTTCTCCAAGCAATGAAATACAATATTTCTGAATTTCAAAATTGTCTTTCTATCATTCTGCTCTGCTGCTGAACACTGAAGATCAAAAATGTCTTCCTTCAAGCAATTAATTCTTGTTAAATTCACACATTCAACTGCTAAATTATTAATACGATAATGTTGGTTCCAGTATAGTTACTGACATCACATTTTAGAATTTATTTTAAAATATGCTATGGCAGATCGAAGATGGTTATGGGAACAATTTTCGTTATTTGTATGCCATTGATGGTATTCCTCAAAAAGTCCAAGGAAGAAGTGATTGGAGATGATTAGGGTGTAATTTCGGTCCGGTCCGTCCGACGTTCTTCGAGCCTAACTTGGCCCGGTCCAAGCCTTCAGGCTCATTGTCAAATGCTTGGTCCAAATCCGGTCCTAGGCTCTACGAACTTGTGCTTGGGCTTTTTTTGGGTCTCAAAACTGGCATTGTGCGGGTTGGTCCTCAGCCCTAGGAACTTAAGCTCAGCCTTATGGAAAAAAACACATTCTTATATGTATACAGTACAAATATATATATAAAATTACATGTTAATGATAACGTAATATCAGCGTTTCATTGAGTTTTTACTCTATAAATATGCCTCCAAACATATGTGAACTAGCAAGCTATCCTTGTTTGCGAATTCCCAACAACAAACTTTAATTCATATTTAAACAAAGGAGCATCCAATTAAATATGATATAGAATTTTCAAAAAATAAAATAAAATGTAATATATCTGAATTAGCCTCAACTATTAATTGGTTTATATCTAAAAAGTATAAATGTCGAATAAATATTTCAAATTATAATATTGTGAGCGGACTATAAAAAGGGACTAAGGTTCGTGGCACACACAAAGTGCTGTCAAATTGCGCTCAAGCTCAGCCTTGCGTATGGCATTAGCACACTACCCATTGTTTACACGCCAGACATTGTGCTCCAGCCCAATTCGCAGTCATACTAGCACACCCATGAATACACTTGCAAAATAAAACAAACTTGAGCACATTGCTCTAGAACAAACACAATAGCGTAATAGCACGCACAACACTGACTTTGCACCGGCACACATCACCGCACTAAGTGCGCAATTGCGCTCTGGCGCTTAAGTCTGAGTAATTATTCAATAGTGTTAGGCCACAAATAGCGACTCCATAATTTTTGGTGAGGGTTTGAAGTTCAAAAACTTAAATTATACAAATCAATACTATCAATATATATATATATATATATATATATATATATATATATTGTATATTTAGAATAAATTTATTTATTTAAACTTCTTAAATTACAAAAATAAGAAAAAATTAATATATGACACTATTTTTCGACGAAGAACGTGTAATTACTTGAACTTTCGACGAAGAACATTTAGATATCAGAACTTTTAAAATAATCATAGATGACCCTTTATATTTTGAAATCCTTGCACAATATCATTATTATCAATATTAATAAGCACATTCTTTGAATGTACCTAACCAAATAGTTATTCATTTAATAATCTTCTAATTGATCACATAAACGATTTTTTCTTAATATCATAAATGAATTTTTTTTTCTAGGATTGCATTGGCCACTAATGAAATTAATACTAACTTCACGAGCAAATAAACTAACAAATATATAATATATATTTATATATATCTTTCTTAATTCACAAGCAAATAAGAAATGAATAGTAAGAATTCAAGGAACACAAACAAAAAAGTAACTCAATATTTGTCCCAACAAAATGGTTCAATATAATAGTGGTATAAATTTATAATTTTTAAGGCTTTGTGTCGTAACATCTCAGAAATTACAAATATATCTGTCGCATTGAAAATAATAATATTTTGATTGTTGCAAAATAAATATACTTCAATCAACAAATAATCACTTAAACGTTTTAGATAGGGTGTTCAAGTCTTTTAAGAAGGATGCTCAAAACTTTAAATTACTAATACAAATAAAGAATTGTATAAAACTAGGCATGTAAAAAAAAATTGAGGGTATTCAATTGAATACCCTCAATTATACATGCCCCATACGGATCACAATCCTACGGATCACAATGTAACATTGCTTATGTATTTCTCACAATTAATGATACAGAGGAAAAATATCTCGGGTGGGATAAAATTAATTCGTTTTTGTTGGATAAATAAGAGACAAAAGATGACATACTCAGTATGAATCAAATATTTTTATTTGTTAAGAATATTACGTAAGTAATACCATATGATACTCGTGAATACCAAATAATTTTCTCCTAAGCCTTCACGTGGCTCACCGATTTTTTTTGCCCGTTTGACATTTTTACTATTTTATCAAAAAAGTTAAAACGAAAACGGAAATCTCTAACCTTGTTTTTATTCCAAAATATTTTTAAAACTTTTTTAACCTTGTTTTCATTGCAAAATATTTTCAAAAAAATCCTTCACCAATTTCTAATCCAATAAATCCCTCAACCACACCCTTAAGCCAATGACCCAAATATTTTAAATTAAAAAAGATTGTAAAGAAATTCAAAATTCGATTTAAAGTAAAGAATAAATATTTTTAAAGAAAAATCTAAAACCTTTTCAAAATTAAAAACTTTTTTAAAATTAAAAATCTTTTTTTCCCAAAAAACCTAAAACCACTTTTATTCAAAATAATTTCAAAAATATTAAAAATAAGGAGTTCCTTAGCCTTAGGGCTCTTTCAAATAAAAGAATTTTTGAAAATTAAGAGTTCTATGGATTTTGAACTTATTTTTTTCAATAGTTATCCAAAAATATAAATAAATAAAAAAAGCCCGAAACCCCAAGGAATGCCGAACCGGCCTAAAACCCCCGTGGGAGGGTTTTATGGGACTTGAACTCATTTTTTCAATAGTTATCCAAAAATGTAAAAACAAAAATGGCCCGAACCGCCAAGGAATGCCGAACCGGCCTAGAACCCCCGTGGGAGGGCCACGGTTGGTCGAACTGGCCTTCTAGGAAAGCCGAACAAGCTTTCCGTCGGTCCTTGCTTTCCAGCTTTTATTTTGTGAATTGGGTCGATCCCGACCACCCGAGACTTATCCAAAACCCAAAATATCATCAAATAAGTTTGCGATTGACTCCATCGGCTCATCTATATAAGGAAAGACTTCTCCCGAGAATCAGGAACGCGTTAAAAGTAGCTCAAAACTTTCGACTAACTTGATTTTCTAAATTATTCTCCTAGACTCCTAGCAATCCGGACTTCAAAATTCGAAAATCTCAGGAATTTTGAACTCTTCAAGCATTAGAACTATCAAACCCGACGATCCCGCGACATTAGATTCGGGATTGACAGTTCAATTGACACGACATTTCGCCGATATATTAAAAAAAGGACAGTGAGGATAATCAAGGAATCATACGGTTGGATCTTCATATCATGCTTTCGGAGGTATTCTTCTTTTTTCTCCCTTTTTCAATTCATATATACGATTTATATTATAAACTGACTAAATATGCGTCTTTCTTCGAATCTCTCATAGTTTCTAAAAATTCTATTTTCAATTAAATATAGAAAATGATTGATTATTGATTCGTCATTTAAGGTACAAGAGACCATTCGATTTTAAGGTCCAGAGGACCATTCGACTTTAAGATACAAGGGACTATTTGACTTCAAGATCTATGGAACCATTTGAGTTTGACTTTAAGGTCCACTGGACCATTTCAATTTAAGGTCCAGGAAACCATTCGATTTTAAGGTCCTGGGAACCATTTTACTTTAAGGTGTAGGGGACAATTCGACTTTAAGGTCCTCAAGATCATTTGAGTTTAAGGTCTAGGGAATCATTTAAGTTTAAGGTCCAGGGGAACGTTCAACTTTAAGGTCCAGGGTACCAAAATTGAGTTTAAGGTCACAATGACCAAAATTGAGTTTAAGGTCACGTGGGACCGAGATTGAGTTTTAGGCCACGCCACACCGAGATTGAGTTTTATATCATGCGGGACCAAGATTGAGTTTTATGTCACGAAGGACCAAAATCGAGTTTTAGGCCAAGAATGACCGAAATTGATTTTAAGTTCATGGGGGACCAAGATTGACTTTTAGGTCACGAAGTATTGAAATTGAGTTTAAGGTTACGGGGTACCGAGATTGAGTTTAAGGTCACAGAGGATCGAGATTGATTTTAGGGTCACATGGGACCGAGATTGGTGGGTTTTGATCTTAGACTTGGCTTGAAAGGATTTGTCAGGGCTTTTTAGCCCAAAAAAATTTGAAGATGTCTTAAATTGGAATGGTTATGACTTGAATTTATTTTGAAAGGTATATTGAAAGTCATTCATATTTGATTTGGGGTGTAAAATGGTAGGGTTTGAGCAAGCGAACATAGTATCCAAAAGAGGAAAAGGCTAGTGGTTACACCACCATTCAAAACACGTAGCAGTTCTACTGCCATTCAGGACCTCCAAGCAGAGACAAGTGGTTCTACCACTATTCATACATGTTATCAGTTCTACTGTCATTCGAGCTCATTAAGGAGATATGGGACGTGCTAACCTGAGACCACATCTAAGTGATTAGAACATAGGTGGAGCATAGTGCTATCCATGATACCTGTACATACGACCTCAGTCATTTCGGTAATGTAGTGGCGTACCAGCCACGTTCAACACATTTTGAGAAGTGGGAACTTTTATCTCGAGGGTGGAAATTTCCATGCCGAGAGGAGGTGGTAACTTCCATGTCGGGAGGTGAGAATACTATTCCGAGGTGACAACTTTCATGCCGAGAGGTGAAAACTTTTATCCCGATTTGACAATTTTCATGCCAAGAGGTGTGAACTTTTATCCCGAGGTGAAAAATTCTATGCTGAAAGGTGGAAATTTCTATCATAGGGGTTAGCAATTTCCATACAAGGGAAACTGGAAACTTCCATGCCAAGAGGTTGAAATTTCTATCCCGAGGTAACAATTTTCATGTCAAGAGGTGGGAACTTCTATCCTATTGTGGTAATTTTTACGACGAGAGGTAGGAATTTCTATCCCAAGGTGAAAACTTTCATGCCAAAAAGTGGGAACTTCCATGCCAAAAGGTGAGAGTTTCTATCCCAGGGCAATTTCCATGCCGAAAGGAGGTGGCAACTTCCATGTTGACAGGTGGGAATTTCTATCCCGAGGTGACAACTTCCATGCCAAGAGGAGGTGACAACTTCCATACTGAGAGGTGGGAATTTCTATCCTGAGGTGGAAACTTTCATACCGAGAAAAAGTGGAAAACATACAGAAAATATTATTCATGAGAAGATATACAACATCAAGCAACAAATGACTTGCGCCTTGTCATACCGTGCAATAAATTGGGCTAATACTTTCTCAGATTGGGCTCTTCTAATTTTCCTGCTCGGTAACTCTGATGGTGATGATGATCCTACTGATTCTTTCTTCTAATTACCGATACTCTTAGAAATCTCAACATGATACTATACACATAAGGCTAACAACATATTCAAAGATCCGTTAAAGGTTTTGAAAACGGATGACTAACTTTGATGAAACAAAACAAACTAAAAGGCACAAAAGACAAAAACTATTTATACTCGGTTCATTTTTTCATGCATTCATAAGATGGTGAATGATTTTGGAAGGTTTATGAGAAAGATGAGGATTGAATAGTCTTCTTCCACTATTGCTGAGATTTGTTATGATAAATTCAAGTATTGATAAATTTTTCTTTCACAATCATGATTGCCACACACATGCATAATTCACTAATTGTTATTTGACTGTCAAAAAAGCACAAAGGTCTATATTGAGTGATCGGGAATCTGGTGCCCTTGAAGTCTCACATATCGCCGTACCCCTTGCTTCAAAATAGTGCATAGCCTTTGTTGAACAACTCGTGATAGGTTACTTGAGTTTGTGTCTCGGTTCATGTTCCTAGCTTCGATTGTTCTTCAAATGATATATGCCCCTAGTCTCATATGAATGAACATATCTGCCTAATCTCGAACCTAAGATGGCTCGTGCCCTTAGTCATTGGGTCGATCGTACCCTAAAGTTGTAGATTCTCATATTTAAGCCACATTCTTCAATCAAAAAGGACTTTTATTTGAACCATAGCATAGGCGAGGATTCAGGGATAAGAAATAAAGAGAAATTATGGATCAAATAATATCTCATTTTGGGTTTTCATGTTAGCAACCAATTTTCATTCTCACATTCCATTATTTCTTATTCTTTCTTTCTTTCTTTCTTTTGATTAACTGCATCATCCAATTCATATTATTTGATTTGTACTTTGAATTTTGCCTCTATTATCTATTGACTAGAGGCTTTTCTTTTGTTGTTCTATAATCATTCTTTCAGTTCATTTTTTTCATCTTTCTTTTTCATTCTCTATCTTTTCCAACCACAATGTGGGTGATGGATGTCTAACTGTCTTTGAAAAGAAAAATTCAAAGGCTCAAAGGGGTTTATAAGGGATAATTATTTTGAAAAAAAATGATAGAAGAAATAATGACTTTTCTTCACTTTAAATCACACGGCTTAAACATAAGAATCATACAAGATTAAGGCAGATCGCTTTCTCAGGTGATGTCTCCTTCTGGTTTCTTTGATGAGCTCTAAATTCCAAGACTAAGAATGTCTCTGAAACTTTTTTATTTTTTTTTATTTTCTTCTTGTTATGTTTTAACTTTGGCCTAGGCCACCCTTTCAAGTTTTCAACCCAGCAAGTTTTTATTTATTTTTCTCTTGGTTCTCACTTTTGCCTAGGCCGTCCTTGTGATTTTTTTTTAGTTTTTCATTCAAAATTAGCCCCCCAAAATAAAGCCTTTATTTTCCAATTCCTTCAAAGTTTCTTGATGAATTGACGTATGACTTTGATGGTGCAATCCATTATAACCGTTGCAACGGTTAGCGACTAAAGGACACAGGTCAATAATAGGTTACCAGTTCATAATCTTTGTATTTTCTAACAGATCAAACAAATTTTGAGATTCTTTTGAAAGGCATGGTGAGAAAAATTAAATACTTCAACGGAGTGGTCTCAACTCTCAAGTTTATTATTTCAGCTCTTTTCATAGTGAATTTCACTCAAAAGGAAGGAAAAGCTCAACAAGTATTGGGCCAAACCCTTAATCCAAAGGTTGCCTACGTATCCCCTTTTGAGGGAATCCTGTTAATACGTAGTTCAGATTCAGATGTGATTATTGATTTGTTTTTTTGTTGTTGTAAAGGGAGAATGACTGGTTTGTGTGAGATCATCATTCAGGAATCCTATTTCAGGCATAACAAAATAAATAAAGTCGACAACTTTATTATATATAAGAAAACAACTTAACAGGTTTGACTGGCGTAGAGAGAAAATACATTAGAAAATGACTCTTATTTGATAGACTCGATTGAAAAAAAAAATTATTAAAAGCAAACTCAAACAGACTTTAACTAATTGTCCATATTGTGTATAAGTTCATGTTGATCTTTCCAAGAACATCCTTTAGTCATGAGATAATTGTCAATGAGCATTATTTTCTCATTTTGCAAACCTAAATTTTCTTAGTCATTTTCTCATTTCTCAAGAATTCTGGCCATCATAGCATCTTCTACTTGATTTCATGTGTCGAACAATTTGTTAGGGCTATATACTAAAAGTCATACTTTCATGTAATAAATTTTGGTATTTGATTTTATTCTTTAATAAAATAAGTTGTTATTATTTTAATGAGAATTTGTGTGAGCAATGTTTGTACTGCATTATTTATTTAATGTTATGCATGTGTGTCTTTTATTCCACATAATAGATGAACTGGTGTGTAGAGTTTGATTTACACAGAGAAGATCAGATCATTGATTCTTGTAGAATATAGGTTTTGTGTTCATAGTCTTAGATGGAATTGGACACATCGTCGGTAGGACTATAGCATAGTATTTAAATATGTCTATCTTGATTATAAGGAATGGTATAGTTCTAACTTACTATACTAGTACACTTTGTGTGTATTGAATATGATCGTATTGAGATAATTATTTTTACACTAATTGTATATAATAACTAACACCTCATGGTTATTATGAGTGCTTATATTTTTAATACCGAAATAATTAATAAACACGTATACTTAGTGATTTTTATTTTAATTCATAAAAGAGTGAGACATTTTATGGGTAAAAAATCTCGGTGAATTGGATAATGACATTTTGTGTGGTGAATATTAATTATTAACGGAATTTAAGTCCCGGTATAGGGGTTGATGATACTCCCTTAAGGAACCTTATAAGTTTTGATTATGTCAAACCCAGCAGGTGAATTTTGTATCTCACATATCAAATAAGTTAAATGGAAGGTCTCAAGATTTTTTTTTAAAAGTGTCGATTAAATATAATTATAAGTAATTTATTTTAATCGACGAGTATGTGTAATTTTAACGTAGAAAAATAAATAAGCATTTAATAACATGGAGCTCGAAATATAATTTTGAGATAAGATCGGTAGTACAATTATAATTCTTTAGTAGTATGAATTATAATTTATGATTTAAGAAAATAATTGGGATTTAATTAGGGTTTCCTAATTACATAAGAAACCCGAGCCTTATTAACTTTTTGGATCCCCATCATAGCTCATATATATGCAACTTCATCTCTCTTGGTAGCTAGGGTTTTTTAAAAGATACATTCGTTGTATCAAAAAGATCAGAGGTAGCTGTTAGAGACCATAAGGTCACGAAGATCAAAGTCCATTCTCTGTTCGTGATTAGGCATACGAGAATACAGTAGAAGATTTGAGATTTCATCGAGTTTTGTTCGTGTGCTGAGACGAGATCAATTAGATAGATAGTGAAAGTATAACCCTTGTTCTGCCTTGCGGGGTTAGATTAGATCAAAGTTTTTTTATAATCTAGTTGCACTGCCACTGGATTCTGAGATTCGATTCCCAACACAATTTCTTAAACGTGGCCATCGGCATAGATACTAAATGCTTCATATACTAAGATTGCAAATTTTTGACGACCATTTGAACTTGATCATTCTCTGTAAGTGTATTGGTCATCATGGCCTCCTTGACCCTTTATCTCTTTAGAAACTCTGCAAAAGCCTCTTGTGCATCTTGACAGGTAATCTACAATTCTTGGGTAGTGACATCAAGCTATAAGTTGTAGGAGTATTGTGTCATGAAGGCATTTGCGATGTCTTTCCAGGTTCGGAACTTAGCTGCATCCATGGTGAGAAACCACCTCAGGGCTGCCCCAGTCAAGGTTCATTGGAATAGTTGAGCTAATAGCTCATTGTCAATGTCTATAAGTGTAGAGACCGTAATTTATTATATAACTATTATAATAAATTATTTCATATTAGTCGTTTAATTGACAGATTAAGGGGTCTATGAGTAATTTTGGCAAATGAAAAGCTTATTAGAAAAATAAATTTATTAAGTCCCTTAATTAATTCTTCTTTATTTAAATTTATAAAAAAAAAATTATTTTATTGGTTACAACAACCAAATGAGGCTTTTCCCCCTTGTTTTTCAACAAACCGAAGAAAGGGCAATCCTCCCTTTTTTGGGATTGATGGCAATCTGTGCAACACTTCCTAATTAAAACCCCCTTATTTTGGGGTTTATTCCCAACAATTTTAAAACCTCATCCATATTCCTCACTATCATCTCTCTTCCTCTGCGATCTCTCACCTGCGGCACCACCAAAGACTAGCGACGCCACCACCGATCGTCGAGCTCTTGATCACGCCGTCGTCGATCGTCTGCGGCATGCCATCACCGATCCCCTTACTGGCATCACCACTGTCATCGCGGTAGAAGTCCACCATCACGGCGCTGACTTTCTTTTTCCATCGTCGATCGTCGAGCTCTGGTGTCACCAACGTTACTGGCAAAGTTTTTTCCCCAATCTCTGTGAGTACCCTCTCTCGATCTATTTTTTTTCTCGATCTGAGATCTTCCTTTTGATCTATTTGTCTTTCGTGAGTGTTGAATTAGCCGACCCATGTAACGTTGGCTTATAACCCGAGTGAGGGCATTTGGGTGGTTGAACAACTAGAGTTGACTCGCCTAGGTAGGCTCAGGCTGGCTTCACAGAGCAGCGGCGAGAAACTCCCGCTCTCAATAGTGGAAGGGGAATGACAGGGTAGTGCACTCCTAGTCTACTGGCTTAGCAGCAGTGTTTTTCATTTTAATGCATTTCTAGTGAGGTTAAGACCACATAGTTTTGTTCTTCTTCATAGTATTGGAATTAAACCTTCAATTTATTTATTTTTGAAATTATTTGTGTATCTTCTAAAAGATTAGATCGGGGTGCGTAAGAGTGAAAAATTGTTTATATTGGACTTTCAAAGTTTCTTCACCATTATTGAAGCTTGGTTTAAATCTTCAAGTCTCCTAGGCAGGTGCTTGTGCTTGTTTTAGCTTACAATTTTATTGTATGAATATAGATATTTATCTTGCATTTTGGATTGCGTACTTTACATGAAATCCTCTTTTATACATGGTTGACATTTGACATGGGATATATGTATGATATGGAAACATGGAATTCAGTGAAAAAGTATTTTTATAAATGAAATGTATAAAATACTTCAATGTAAAGTGAAATGGTTTTTGGAATGGCCTTGAGGGATATCTTGATATCTGTTGACACCTAAGTTGTGATTCAGACGGTTGATTGGTTTATACGAGTTCTAGGCTCGCTACGCAAGTGGGTGCCTATATCCGGGAGGTTAATGCCTTGAAAATAGGATGTTGATCTCAACTCACTAGTGCGGGAATTTCTTAGGTGAGTTGGGTGATTGTTGCACTGTCACTAGGGCACACAGGCCTAGTGATAAGGGATGTTTGTTTGTCTACTCTCTTAGGCATGTCATACCCCATTGGCGATTGATTGATTGATTAATCAACGAATAAAAATGGAATGAAAAAGAGAGTGTGAAACTGAAAATATTAATCATTCTGGACTATGGAATGGATAAATACTGTTGAATTTAACCTGCATTCATCATGGCATATCATACATTACACTTAATTTTGGCATTACAGTTGGTTTATGTTTCATCTATTTAGTTCATGCTTAGAATTGTTTATTATTATGAGCTTTGACCCCTCTGGTTTGTTCATGTTGTTGGACATTCCAGGTACACACAGTTGATTTTAGCACTATGCTTTTGAAGTAGTTATCGAAGTACCTAGTGGTGCTCTTGATTGTTATTTGAATTCTTTCTTTCGTGATGTAGATCGTAAGGCTAAAATTTTTATTTTACGGTACATTGTTTGAATTTAAAATAATCTGTTGATTAACGGAGGTTAAATACGTGTATGCAAAGTAAGGATGACTTATGTGTTGTTGAGACCCAAGCGGAGCCTGCGTATATTGTTGCTGTTATTTTCAGGTTAATTAGAGACGGTTGAACCATCTGGTTATCCGAAAAATAGAGAAAATCCTGCCGAAATTTTCTAAAAACTCTATACTTAGATTATTTTTCTAGAAATCATTCCTTCTATAATTTCTTTCTTGATCTTTCTTTCTCCTAGTCGAGTTAAATGTGATACCTTGTGGAGATCTAGTTGCCTATTTCGGGTCTCATGTTCGCTTCAGAAAATTTGGGGTGTGACAATAAACCTTGAGGCACCTATGTACATTTTAAGATGAGTCTTCGAATCTCCAGTTCCATACTTTTCCATATCTAGCATTTTGAATTTTTTCGAAAGCTTAGCTTTAGAAAATAAACAGTCTTTACACATCAAGCATGTAGTCTTCAATTCTCTTGGTCTTTCTCAGAATAGTCTCAATCTTTTGTAGTTTAAACTTCTACACTTGATCTTTGGTAGGAGTTCGATCCACTATTGGGTTTAAGATAGGGTTTGGTACGAGTATCTGGGCAAAGATTGGATCACTAATTGGTGGAATGCCATTGGGGTGGGCCATGTTTGGCTATATTAAGTTCGAATTTGCAGTCGGGTCATTTAGTGGGTTAGGTATTGTTGTTGTTGGGTTGCTTGGATCATCAAATTATAGGGGTGGATGATTCGGCCCTACTGAAATCTGTTGGGCTTGAAACTGATTCATTATCAGTTGGGCCAGTGTTATTTCCATATCTAATATGATTTTCTTCATGCCCCTGATGGCTTGTGATACTTCTTCACCCGTGAGTTTGTTGTTGCTGGCAATTTCTTTAGATTCTTCCAGTGGATTCCTTTATAACCTAAAAGTGTAAGGATTACGGACCCAAGGGGATTTACTTTGCTCATTTAATTTTTTATTAAAAAAGACCAAATTCTAAGAGGAAAAAAGAAAGCCCGATTTAGAAGGCATCATAACAGATAAGATCTAAGCATAAGCATATCAGGTAGTCACCGAGTCTATGAGATAAACTCCAAATATATCCGCTAAAGATTCGGGCATATCAGATAAACTCGGGTTCATCGAATAAGCATCAAGGTATATGAGATAAGCTCTAGGCTTATCAGATAAGCATCAAGGCATAGGAGATAAGTTTTATGTTTATCAAGTAGGCTTATCAGATAAGTATCAAGGCGTATCTCAAGCATATCAGATAAACTTCAGGTTTATCAGATTAGTATCTAGGCGTATGAGATAAGCTTTAGGCTCATCAGATAAGCATGAATACGTGTATGAGATAAAATCCAAGTTTATTGGATAGATGTTAAGTTTATTGGATAAGCTCAAAGATTGTCAGATAGGCTTTAAGTATACCAGATAAACATATGATCTTAAGATACGATTCTGTGTCCTGTCAGATAAGTTCTAAAGGTTATCTACATGGACTAAATTCGAGTAATCGAAGATTATCCTTCTTGTGTGAGGAAGCAATGGTGAACCATCTATCAATCCATTAACGTGGGTACAAGCCATGCATTAGCGATGACATATTTGATTGATGCAACGCTGACTCCTTTTGATATTTCAAAAAGGTACGAGACTAGAGAAGGGGGCCTAGATCCAAGAAGTTGCTCTAAGGAGGCTTCAAGGATTATAGGAACGAGGGCTATTAAAAATATAAATGATATAAAGGCATAACATGCTTAAAGATAAATAAATGATTGTTTTGGAGATTACCCCTCTTATGTTCCCCAGCAGAGTCGTCACTGTGAGCGCGCTGAAAAAAATTGGATGGAAACCTAGAGACCTATCTTCTTTTTCCTTATTCAAAACTGGGACATGAGGATACGATTCATGCAGGTTACCTCTCGCCAAATTCCTTGAGCCTAATGTATTAGTACTGCCTGCCTATGCTCGAACAAGGACATAAGGAGTCTGCAGTTCGAGATGTCAGCCTGTATTTTTTTCAGTTGATTGAGTACTTGGTCTTCTTCAATTGCCTCTTCGGACGTCTTCTTCCCTTTCTCTCTAGCCATGTCTTGTGTTGTTCCTGATGACTCTGCCCTTTCTTGTTCCACCGATTTCACATAGTGGCCACTACGGGTCAACAAATATATTAACTCACTCCCACCTTCTGACCATGGTTCTAACATGGCATATTTTTCCCAGACATTGTCTTCTGCCTAGTTGGTGTCTTTCATTACCTCATCCCAGACACCATCCTCTATGACATTGAGGGTAGATGTATTTGGTTCGACAATGGTGGAAAGGGACATTTTCAGGTTCTTCCCATCAAGGACATTAAGGGGAGGGTTATCCCATCAAGGACATCTTCAGGTTCTTCTTTGGTGTCCTTGCATTCCTTCTGTTCTCCATTTTCTAATTGTCCTTGTTCTTCCCCTTTGTTGTCTCTATCTTGGATCTCTTCTTCTTGGTTTACTTCTTCCTTGACTTCCCTATTCTCATTTTCATTTTGACATATTCTTCACTGAGCCATCCATCATTACTCACTATGATGTTAGGGTCCTGCTAGGAGATGGTGATGAGATTTGGATCTAGTTCTTCCATGTTGTACCATTCTTGTAGATGACTTCCCTATCCACTTTTAAAATCTTTGTGTCCCCATTCACATTGTTTCGGGTCAGACTCGGGTTCAGATGCCGACTTGGAGTTCCAACTCAAGTAGGACAAGGATTGCTCATTAGAGAGTTTAGGTGTCAGTTTGGGTTCGATGGCTAAACAAATGTAAATACTGGGATCATAAACGGTATCATGGTGTGGATATTGTTGAGACCTTGAGGAGGTGGTATATCATTGTAGTTGGGAAGAGGGTTGGTGGTGACATTCGGTTTCTTAGGCACGCTGATGACATTTTTGTCAATTAGGTCCTAAATGTCATGGTGCAGCCTAATGCACCGCTCAGTGTCATGGCTGGGGAATTGGTGGTAGGCACAGTTTTTGGTGCGGTTATAGCTGGTCGAGAGGGATTTACGAGGTGGCATGGGTTCCAGGAGCTTGTGGTAGCCTTTGCCGACCAAGAGGGTTAGGGCTTGTGTAAGGGGAATGTATAGGGGTGTGAAGACTCATCTCGGGCAATTTTAGTTGTACATTTTTGAAGCAGATGGGTTTATAGAGGGGAAAGGATTGATTACGGGGAAAGAGTTGGCAGGCGTGAGGGCATTAACATCTGGGGTATGGTTAATAGTGGAAATATGGTTGGTGGCAGCAATGTTGTTAGTGGGGCAAGTGTATGTCTTTTTGGGGTTTCTCGGTTTGCTTAACTAGCTCGGTTCTCCCTTGTTGAGCAATCTTTGACGCATTGTATTTTTAATCTGTACCCCTATGGAAAACAACTGCTTGAAAGTGAAGATGGTGGAGGTGATCATATGTCTGAAGTATGCCGATTGGAGGTTCTTCACAACCATTCACACTTAGCCTTCTTCGGAGGTTCAATTGGTCATCTTGGAGGCCTTGGTCCTCCACTTGGTCAGAAACTCTAAGAAGCTCTTGGCTGGCTCCTGTTGGGTCACTTCTAGATGCCTCAGGGTTACATTAAGTTGTTGGTTGTAGGAGTATTGTGCGATGAAGGCGTTCGAAATGTCTTCCCACTTTCTGGTCTTGGCCGGCTCAAGGGTGAGAAACCACCTCAAGGCTGCCCCTGTCAAAGTATGCTAGAATAACTGAGCCAGCAGATCATCCTCTATACCCATGGGGCGTTTTCGCTATGTACATTCATAGGTGTACCTTGGGAAAGATCTGTGTCCTTTCACATTCACTAAATAGTCATCCAGCCCCCAGGTCTTCCTCATTAGGTTCTCGATTCTTTCTAACTTGGGCTAAAGTTTTCCCATATCAGGGTCGACCCCACCATTCTAGGCCTCTACTTTGACCCCGTCCTCCACGACAATGAGGGAATCAAGATTGACTCCCAGTGCATGGATATTGGCTAGTGGGGTTACAGTTGTAGGTGGTGGTGGTGGTGCTTGCTAGGCTGCTTGGGTGACCTGAGCTATCTAAGCCGCCTGGCTTATTTTATTCGTCTGATCGGCCTGGGCCTGCATGTACTTAGTCACAATCTGGATACCCTCCTAAAGGGTCTAAATCATGCCAAGGAGATCTGCGTTGCTAGGTGCTATCATGGATTCTGTCAAACTTTGTGGACTAGGCGGACTGGGGGAATCTTGGATCAAGTGTCCAAAAGCGTCACGAAACCAGCCAGAGAGAGAGAGAGAGAGAGAGAGAGAGAGATGTAGAATTCATTCCTCTTCTAGCTATGGTGGCTAATATGAAAGAAAACAAGGTCGAAACCCGATATTTTACAACAGAGTAAACGACATAAAAACCTAAGACTACAAAATGGGCAGAAAAAGAAAGAAAAACATATATCCTACCCTAAACATACATCCTACCATACATACATTTTGACATACATTCAAATGGACTACTGCTTGCACTGCCCTTTTTTCTAATTGACATTTCTAATTCTGAAACTTCCAAAACTAACTGATCGTCCAAATGTAGAACCCTTTTCATTCCATACAGACACACCACATATCTACCCCGAAGGGTAGTGCACGTAAGCCCTTTCAAGTAGGACCCTATCTTAGAGAATGGTTGCATTGTCCTAATTTTGGGAAAGTTCTAAAGCTACTATATGCCAACAGTTTGGGTAATCTCAAAATAGTACCTTTTGGAAAAAGCTTAGATTATACCTCGCATCACCGAGATGATCAAACAGTACCCAGTTTTTAAAAGGTACTTAGAAACCATAGATAAGAGTTTGAGATTCGAGGTCTGGGAGCTAAGATGCGAAAGAGGAAGGTGTTACACATCCTCTTTTGCCCAACTGAATAGTTAGCCTCTACTCAAAAGATGAAATTAAGATTTTTAAAGTATTTTCATATTGAATTGGTCTTGTTAAATATTGACAGGTTATTAATCAGAGTTCAAATGATAACAGAATATAAGCAAGGATAAACATAATGTAAGCGGACGAACATATAACATGCAAAGCAGAAGAAAATGGCCACTACCTACCTAATAGACCAACGACTGCTAGAAAAATAGTCACAGTCGCATGTATAAACCAACGACCGCAACTAAAAAGTGACACCTACAACTGGAAATTAGTTAAAGTCATGACCATTACTTATATAGTAACGGTCGCAACCATTTTTCATTGGAAACACTCTATTTTGATTGTATAAGACTTTGAAACATCTAATTAAATAAATAAAACTAAAGAAAACATCAATAAGCAATATAAATAGAGACAAAGAACATGAAAAAAATGTACTGAGCATGTACGGGAGCCATGGCCGCAATTATGAAGCATGTGATCATGTCTCCTTATGCATGAATGGGCGGCCGTAACTATAGAAGGTACGACTGCAACCGTTTCCTCAGTGAATGGATGCAAGAATTCAAGACGAACAAAAGGACGACAGAGAAGAAGACTATAAAATAAAGGAATTCATACTCTCAAAGTGTGTTTTAATCGCCTAGGGAGTAACTTCAAGGTTATCTCCTTTCTCAGCACTTCGAACAAGTCTCGAGACTTTGAGCAGGAGTGAGGAGGGTGAGGCTTCATATTTATAGTGTCATGCCCCGCCCCGAGGCACCGGGCATAGGACACAAGGAACATAACTAACTTCATCATCCATTACTTCATTAACTCAATTCCATTATCATTCAAGGAATCCTTCATAATTTTTTTTCTTTCATTAAACATACTTTACAACATAAAAGGGCTCTCCGGCCACTGACACATACTTCGATTTACAACTCAGAATAAAATATCAACTGGAGTATATCTCCATGGACCCTAACCCAAACCTATACATGTACTGGATCGGACAGTGCACATCTTTCACCTATATGGGTTATAAAGATCTGTGTGGGGGTGAGTTACAAAATCCACATGCTCACCAATTACTAGCAATGGTATTATAAATCTCACAATGGAAGATAAAATAGTTCATCGCTTTGAAAATAGGATATCATTTCACAAAGATAACTTTTATCCCAAAAAAATCTTCAGTTCTCAAAATTTTATCGATTTTGATATTCTGTTTTACTTCATCTTCATTCCATCATTTCTCTTAGTAGAGAGTTGTTCAACATTTTACCGTTCATTATCTTTTAAAAGAGAAATTTTCCATCATAATATCATTCACCTCCCACTGGAGGAATTTCTTATCCATCATATCATCACCTCTCAGTGGAGGATTTTCAATATCACTTTCATTTATTTACTTAGTAGTGATAAATATATCTTTTTATTCTAAACGTCCACTTAGTAGTGGTAACATATTTAACCATTTATTAATCATCTTTTCTCATGGAGCCTTATGTTGTATTAACCTCCCAACCAGGAGTTGTTGCAGTACTGCGTCCCCGAATATCTTGCCTACTCAGTGGACAGGGCTAAGGAGTATTTCTCGGGTCACTTAATAATGCTCAGTGGTAGAGCTAACACATCATATATCATTATGCTAGGACATATATCTACACATTATTGGGTGTGCGACATATTCCCTATATTATACCATGGCATATACCTACACATTATCATGTGTGCGATATACCCACCACATGGAACTCACAATGTAATATCAAGGATATCATAACAACCGTATTATGTTCTTTAATCAAGCATCCAAGCTTCCATTTAAGTTTTCCAACACAATGTTCATAGATATTTTCGTAAAACTTTCATAACTTTCACAAGTTCGTATCCCCTTCTTGTATCAATTAACTTATTTTTCACATTTACTCAACACGTCTTATAAGTAAGTCATATTACCACAGTTCTCATATTGTATTGTATGCTTAAGGATCATTTCATAAAACATGAATTATCCCATAAGAACTTTCGTAACTTTTGCAACATAATATATCAATTAACTCGTCTTTTTCGTTTGCCCAACACATTTTATAAGTATCTCATACAATCATAGTTCTCATGTTATAGTTTATTTTCAAGATCATTTCATAAAATATTGAGTTCAAGTTTCAAAACAAGTTCATGTATCATTTCATAAAATATGATTTCACAAGAAAAGTTTTCTTTCACAAGTAAAATCACCGTTTCCTTTCATAAAACGTATAGCATGAAATAATCATGACTTTAACCATGACTTTAACCATTCACATACTTATAATACCAAGCTAATGGTAAAGAAAACCCACCTCAAATGTGTAAAATTTGGTAAAATTTTAAAATTTTTATTTTATTATTAACTAAATAATTAAGATCATAATAATTAACTAATTAAAATAAACTAACTAAGTAATAAAGTAATTAATTAACTAAACAATCTAAAAACTTAAAAA
>JAUTBS010155194.1:0-12242 GCA_032361285.1 Aequorea victoria | reverse complement strand
GGTATTTGATGCTTATTTATCTCCATATGCCGCAGGTTGGAAAGTTAGGACCTCTAAGATGTTTGCACTTCAGAGCACAATAAGACATTGGCTCTTGAAGCAGCAATGCAGGGAAAACAAAACAAAACTGAATTGGGTGGCAGCTACTCATGTTTAATTATTTTTTATGCAGCCAGTGTATCGAAATGAGAACCACCACTGTTGAAATCTACAAATTTACTAAAACTAGAAATACTCTCTCTATAAACAAACACAATAAAAAAAATTCTCTAAAATTTTTAACTTCATTAATCAACAACTGATGAGCCGGAAGGATTTACAACTAAGTTGTAACAGAAAATCCTAAACGAAAAGAAAATAACTATTTTAAGTAACTGTATCATTCCTAAACTATTTTAAGTAGCTGAATACTTCTTAAATAGAAAATTATCGATAAAAGAAAATATGGAATACACCCATATTAAACTACTAAGAACTTTTAGAAACATGTCAAAACAAAACTTATTACTAATTGAAATATTCTTTAAAATGTAGTCTACATCAATTTTGCATATATTATCGGTACTTTATGGACTTATCTAAATATCTTTGCTTACATAAAGAATTTTAGCCGATAGATCGCCATAAGATTTAATTTAGGTCATTCGATCAATAATGACTCTCGGGCAAGCCTTAAGGCATGGGCCTAATTTTCAAAAACTATCGAGTCTTGGGTTGGGCCAAAAGGGCTAGTTCGGGTTGGCCCGCGGGCTTTGAAATCTAAGCTCAAGCCCAGAGAGTTCAGATTGGGCTCAGGCCTTGATCGGGCTCAAGCAACGCTTCGACTTTTGGACTTTGGGCGGGCATCCTGCCAGTTAACAGACCATGTGTCAATTTTACATATATAATGTGTGCTTTATGGGCTTATCTGAATATCTTTGCTTACATAAAAAAAATTTTAGCCGATAGATTGCCATAAGATTTAATTTAGGTCGTTCGATCAATATTAATGACGCTTGGGCCGAGCCAAATGGGCTTGTTTGGGTTGGCCCGCGGGCTTTGGAATCTAGGCTCAAGCCCAGAGAGTTTAGATTGGGCTCGGGCCTTGACCGGGCTCAAGCAATACTTCAACTTTTGGGCTTTGGGCGGGCATCTGCCAGTTAAGTGGGCCATGTGCCAATTTTACATCATTACTTATATATATTAAGAGAGCACATGAGTTGGATGTATCAAGTTAGGGACACCATATTAATATATATGCTGGTGTAGTACTCCAATCAGCAAATAATTTCTGCATCTCAATGCATTGAAAGATTTTGCCTTGGCTATGTTTGGTAAGAGATTTAAAGTTAGCTTTTAACCTTTTGACTTAAAGTCTAAAAAAATCTTTTGACCAATGTTTGACAACTCTTGTTTTTAATCTTTTTGCTTATTAGCCAAAATATTTTTTTATATTTTTCAAAAATATCATAACTTGTATTATACATATTTTTTTTTTAAAAAAAAATTAAAACTTACTTGTCAGGATCTATCAAACAAAATTCATATTGAATATGAAATTATGTGAGAAAAAAGCATAACTTTTATTTGATTTAAAATCACTTAAAGTCGTTTGACTTATTGCCTTATTACTTTTTAGTTTAAAGTCACTTTAACTCAAATAAACTTTTAACTTTTAAATTACCTAAATTTTTTATCAAACTAAATTTTTAATTTTTTTTTTTTTTTTGTAAAGTGATTTTAAGAAGAAAAAAAAACTTTAAGGTGAGTTATTAAACTGATACTTATGTTTTGAGATTCCTGTACTTTAACATTCTTTTCCGATCCAATAATCATAGCAAATTCCTAACCTTGGAAATTACGCTATGTTTGGATTACAGTAATCTTTAGGTGGAATAGTAATGTGATTTCTAGGCTTAACAATTCTGACGTTTGGATAGCATTTGAATAGAAATGTAATTACAGATTTGTCAATTCAGAGGTAATCAGATGAAGAATCTGACTACCTCACTCTACTCAAAGAATCTTAGATTACTGAGTAACCCATCAACAAAAAAATAAAAATGTCAAATTAGTTTCCTATTTTAACCCTGTACCATATTCCATGTGAAAAACAGAACATATAACGGAAAAATACAAAACGTCAAATTATTTTGCTATTTTATCCCTATAACTAGCAGTGTAATTTTGGTCCGGCTTGACCCGAGCCTATCGAGAAGCCCATCACGATGTCGGCTAGGCCGAAAAACAAATATTTCGGCCCAGGCCCGACCCTAGGCCCTACAGGCTTGGGCTCGGGCCTCGGGTTTTTGGGCGGATTTTCACCGGCCTCAAGCACTGGGTCTGAACAAACGTCCGAAAACAACGTTGTTTTGGGAGCCTCAGACCAGGCCACAAAACGACGTCGTTTTAATACGTTTGTTCAGACCTCGGATCGGGCTTCAAAATCGAACTTCGGACTTGAACCGGGCCTCGGGCCTCGGGCCTCAATACCTAAGCCCGCCCAAAAATTCTCAGATTGAACTCGAACTCGAGCCTACCACGAGATGAGCCAAACTCAGGCCAGCCCACTAAACCTAGGCCAAATTTACACCCCTCTATAACCCCATGTATCTACCCACGTTACAAATAAAACCCATGTAGTCTATCTTTTATATCCCTCCATTAATTTTCGTCAATTTCCATCCCTTAGTGTTGTTCTCTCATCTATGTAATGATTGTTACGAGAACAAGAATAAAGAGAATACCATAATATGTATATATAAAACTTACCGGTCAAGTAACTTATCTTTTACTGATTATAAAATGTCTAACATTATTACATAAAAGCATTCCAAATTATAAGTTTATGTGCGAGCACGTTTTCTCACAATAGTGTATGGGTCGGGTTGGATCGAATCAGGCTTGGATTCTTTTTAATAGGGCTCTTGCTCGGCTTCACTGTTGCTCGGTTGTTCTTGAAATGACAAACAGAGTCACTGCCCGGGGGATCTCTTCATCGGAACCCCATTCCAATGACTAAATTAGAACAGGACTTAATACCAGTTGGAAACATATATATAAACAGATCAATGAAGAAGAAGCATGTTCAGGCCAAAAAAGTCCCATTTACCTGTGAAGAAGCCCTCGTATTTATAGGGTGGGTTGAGACCCTTGGAGACAATATCTTTGTCATGATATCATTATCTATGTTGTCCCTCTATCCCAGACTGAGCCTAACTCTGCCCAGACAGAGTAGTCATCATTGTAGTGAGCACCCTGTGCTCATTAACTAAACATTGAATGCCCCTCAGAGGGATTCGATCTTGTCCTGGCATGCATTAAATATTCATTGATGGCTCATTAAATGTCTGCACACCAGTACATGCTCATCATTCCAGCTGTCGCAATCAAGCTTTACTGTTCGGCCCTGCAAATGAGCTTTTTTGCTCGGCCTCGTGCACGAAATATCGGGTGCTCGGCCTCGTGTACGAGTCTTACTCCGCACCGAGCACCGACATGGCATCATATCGGATCTTCCGTATCCGACCTATTTTCCACGGGCCTAGGGACTATAACGGGGCTCTAGGGGTGTTTATCCGACCCCCTTCATTTTCCCCTCAACTCTCATGCTCCAGCACGAAGTAGGAGAGTTGTACGGCCTTTGGCCTCTGGTCGGCCTCTTGTTTTATAAAATACCGAGATAGTACGTACCGCATATGTGGTTAGTGGTAATTTACCACCACAGTACCGAACTTTAGCAACCTAATCTGAAGAAGCTCCAACTGTCGTTTCACTAGCCCACTCATCTAGGTGTCATGTTTTTATTAGCCCGTCGCTGTCGTGCGCGCGCTGCTCGAGGCACCACAGGCGTCAGTTCGTACCTCGATGTGACTGTTGGGCATTTAATTACTTCTCAGAATGACGGAGCTCGGCCCTACGTGTCTTCATCTGGTTTGTGCTCTGCTCAGTCCCCGCCCATCTTTTCGCCTCCAAAATTTCCATTGGGCTGCTAATACGTCCTCTAGACTTCTGACGCATCTCTATAAGTAGCCTTTCCTCATTCCGTATCTTACCCTTTTGCAATCACTCTGCTGAAACTCTGCCCAAACGTTTCCTCGAAGTTTTTTTATGAAGATCGTTCTGCTCAGAGGCTGATCAAGCGTTTGTGTCAAGAACTGCATTGTTTTGCCGGTCATGTTTCTCCATCGTTCCATCTGTAAGTTTCTTATCTATTAACTCAGTCTCAACCTCTTCCTTCCTGAGCAACCTTTCTCTTCATCTCTCCTAGGTTTTATAGGTGTTCAACTCGGTCAATCTTAAGAGGGTTTTTTTGGGCTTTTGAGCGCTCTAGGTTCTTCCCCCTGTATCCTGATCCAATTTGAACCGTAGTTTTGACCTTGGCCCAACAACACCTATCTTGCCAAATGGGTAGATTTCGGTACATTTGTGCTAACCTAGAAGCACTAGGAATCTCACGATAAAACTGTTAGAGTCTGGAAATCCTTTCGCGGAGCAACATCTTGGGAAATGTCATTTTCCTCTAGTCTCTGTGGTAGATGGCGGAGTTCGGTTCCTTCTCGACCCTTTCCTGAGGGAATCCCTTGCCATACTCCGTCTAAGTCCCTACCAATTATCCATTAACTTTTTTCGTATTCTCAACTCAGCCTTCGAGCTAAACCGTCAACATGGCGTTGGCCTCGGCCGTCTTGAGCTTTTCAAGCTCTACTTCCTATCCTCAAACAAAGAAGGCACCTATTACCTTCGACCAAGGGATAAAAGGATGGAGCTGATTAGGGATCTTCTAGACTCCGACAAGCATTCGGATGATATACTTTTGGTCGGCGGTGACTTCGAGTTTTTTGCCGGTCAAGCTGAAGAGGAGTTCGACATTCCTCGATTTCTCGGTCGCCCAGGTCGGTAACCTGCTTTTATTATTTATTTTGTTTGAATTTGTACAAAAATATTTATTTTCTAAGTTTCCTTCTTGCTTATGTACAGGTGACGGTCTCGTCAAACGGTTACGCAAGGCCTATAACCGAAACGTTCTTTCGGTGGCCTTTAAGATCCATGAGCGTTTGGCACCAGAGTTGCTTGGTTATATCCCATCCTACCGACACACTCCTTGGCACTGCGATCGACCATCCAACATCCTCCAACAAACACTACAAGACAGAGCTCCTATCGCTCATCAGGAAAGAGTTTCCTCTTCTTCGGATGCCAGTACCAGTGCCAACGCCAATTTATCAACTGAAGAAGAAATGTCGAGAATAAGGACCACCACAAACTTCCGATCTCTAGCGCCCCCGAAGAAGTCGAAGAAAACAAGAGCATCTTTCTTGGTCACCACCAAACCGACCATAGATGTTGCCCGGGCTGGTAAGGCTGGCATCCGTATACCAGTGCCCCGCGTATCACTCCCCACTGCCCCTCCCTCGGTCGAGATGTCCTCAGCCCCCTCAATTGACCTTTCGGCTGATCTCGCTCCGCGACGAAAGAGGAAAGGGCCAGAGGGAACCTCCTTACCTCGGCCAACCAAAATTGATTCAGAAGTTTGGGCACCATCCCTCCTTATCAATGGTCAGCCCGAAGCGCCCTTGAGCCCAGCGTGGCCTATGAGGTCACGAAGTCACTGCTTCTGCCGGGCGATATGGCCAAGCATATGCCTTTCGACGGCCTCGACCTCTTTGGCCAAACTCTACAATACCTCGTGAGGGTAAGATTTCTCCTCTTTTCGACTAATATGTTTCCCTATTTAGGAATAGTAACCCGAGTGTTCATATTGACGCAGGGTATACAATGTGCCCACCTCCTAACGGAGAAATACGATGGGCTAGAGACTACAGCAACGAGAGCCGTGCGCAGCCTTGATGCCGAAAAATTAGCTCGACTTGAAGCCGAGAAAGCCCTCAAAGATGAGAGGGTGGCAAACAAGTCCCTGGAGGCCGAGAAGGCTCCTCTCATCGCCTGGGTGGCCGAGCTCGAAGCCCAGAAGACTGTTGCCAAGGTTAAAACGACCACCGTTGAAGCTGAGAACCGAGAGCTGAATGCGAAGTTCGAAAAGGCTGAGAAGCAGCTGGAGGCCAACCGTCTTGCCTAGACAGAACACGACGACCAGATGTGGCAAGTCGGTTGGGACGAAACTACCCAAGCCAACGCGGCTGAGATCATCACGATCAAGTCAGAGGTCTTGTACTCTGGCTACAAAACTAGCCTAAAGAAGGCCGAGGTTTCCTTCGAGTCTTCCTTCTGGACCGAGATCTTGGAGGACCCATACACCAGCCTTCTTGTAGCCCCTACCGAAGTGACGCCACTCGAGTTTCCCTCCAATACTGTCGACAATGAGCCGACCACCAAGGGAGACCCCACCAACATAATCGAGCTGTAATTTTCCCTTTGATTTTTATCTCAGCGTAGGTTTATTAATGTAAAAATTGATTTCCTTTTTGTAGGCCCTCGGGCACCATGTTTTTAAACGAAATGCTATATTTTCACCAGTTCTTCTCATATTGTCATTATTTCATCTACTTTTGAATGTATGCATTTGTAAACCACTTGCTGCTTATCTTACTTAGAAAAGCCGAGATGTAAACCCAGGTTGATTGATACCTCGGAAGTGACACAAATACGAAGACCAAAACTATAGATTAGTTTGGCTGAGAGGTCGAGACACACCTCGGGAGATGTACAATTCTCCTGTAGACAACGTAGGCCGACTGTTCGAGTCAGGCTGTGGGTTGAATAACCCCATTCGAGGCTGAAATAACCTCAGGAGGTGTACAAACCTCTTGTGGACCATGAGGCCGAATAATACCTTGAGAGTTGTATAAAAACTCCAGTGGACAACGTAGGCCGAAACTAGAGTCTAGTTCAGCTGCGAGGCTGAGCGACACCTCGGGAGATGTACAAATCTCCTATGGACAACGTAGGCCGACTGTTCGAGTCAGGATGTGGGGTTGAATAACACCATTCGAGGCCAAAATAACCTCAGGAGGTGTACAAACCTCCCGTGGACCATGAGGCCAAATAATACCCCGGGAGTTGTACCAGAACTCCTCTGGACAACGTAGGCCAAAACTAGAGTCAAGTTCAGCTGCAAGGCCGAGCGACACCTCGAGAGGTGTTCAAACCTCCTGTGGACCATGAGACCGAATAATATCTCGGGAGTTATACAAAAACTCCTATGGACAATGTAGACCGAAACTAGAGTCTAGTTTGGCTGCGAGGCCAAGCGATACCTCGGGAGGTGTTCAAACCTCCTATGGACTATGAGGCCGAATAATACCTCGGGAGTTGTACAAAAACTCTTGTGGACAATGTAGGCCGAAACTAGAGTCTAGTTTGGCTGCGAGGCCAAGCGACACCTCGAAAGGTGTGCAAACCTCCTGTGGACCATGTAGGACGAGCAATACCTCGGTCGGTCAAAATAACCTCGGGAGTATAAATAAACTCATGCTTTATTTCAGTACAAAGAAAAGAAACTAGATTACATCAGTGGTAAAAGAAATGTAGATAAGCCCTATTCCAATGTCGTGGTATTGCTTTGCCTTTATGATCTTCCAAATTATAAGCCCATGTCCCGACGATCGACCGTATTGTGTAAGGACCCTCCCAGTTTGCCCCTAGCTTCCCTTCGATCAGTACTTTGGTATTACCTATTATCTTCCTCAAAACTAGGTCCCCTGGACCGAACAAGCGAGGTTTAACCTTTTTATTATATTCCTTGGCCATCTCATGCTGATACACCTGCATTCTGATCAGGGCTGTTTTCCTACGTTCTTCTACCAGGTCTACGTCCCTAGCAAGGATCTCGGCATTGCTCTCCGGGGTGAATGAGTCGGTCCTCATTGTAGGGAGACCAATTTCTAAGGGAATGATCGCCTCTGTTCTATAGGCCATTAAATAAGGCGTTTCTCTTGTGGCTCGACGGGGTGTAGTTCGGTATGCCCGCAACACGTTAGGGAGCTCATCAACCCACTTCCCCTTCGATCTTTCCAGCCGCTTCTTAATCCCATCCAGTATTGTCTTATTTGACGCTTCAGCTTGTCCATTGCATTGCGGGTAGGCTGGGGTGGAGTTGTAGTAATCTATACCCAACTCGGTCAAGAATGTCCAGAATACCCTGCCATCAAACTGGGTCCCATTATTTGAAATGAGAGCTCTTAGAATCCTGAACCTCGTGATAATATTCTTCCAGACGAATTTTTTTACATCGACCTCTCTGATGTTGGCTAAGGGTTCTGTCTCAACCCATTTAGTGAAATAATCCGTGGCCGTTATAATGAATCATTTGTTGTTCACTGCCCGTGGAAGAGGTCCCACGATATCCAAACCCCACTGAGCTAAAGGCCAAGGGCTCACGATGGGAGAGAGTTCCCCAGCCAGTCGGTGAATAAGAAAAACAAATTTCTGACACTTCTCGCACTTTCGAACATATTGCTTGGCATCCCTCTGCATGTAAAACCACCAGTATCCCTGTGTGATACCTCGGTGTGCTAGGGATCTACCCCCGACGTGGCTTCCACAAATTCCCTCATGAATTTCAGAAATCAAGTCTGCTAACAAGCTTGGATGTACGCATAATAAATACGGCCCGGTGAAGGACCTCCGATAGAGTTTATCTGTTGGTGAGGGCCAAAATCTGGCGGCTTTGAGTCTTATTTTGTGTGCCTCCCTCTTTTCTGTAGGCAACTGATTAGTTTTAATGAAGGTTATAATAGGATCCATCTAACTAGGACATACCTCGACGAGGAGTACATTATATCGTCCTTCCACACACTCGATGCTCGGTCGTGGTAGAAAGTCTATTGTAACCACCCTTGGGCTTCCGAAAATTGACGTCGAGGCAAGGGATGCTAGAGCATCAGCATGGCCATTCAGATCCCTGCCTATCTACTTTATGTTGAATGCTTTGAAGGTTTCTTGCTCTCTAATGGCTTCTGCCAAATATCGGGACATTCTCCCATCTCAGGCTTCGTAGAGGTCGGTCAACTGATTTACGACTAACTGAGAATCGCTACAAATGGATAACTCGGCCACATGGAGCCTTTTTGCCGCTCTCAGACCGGCCATGAGGGCCTCATATTCTTCCTCATTTCTCGAGGCATAAAAGCTGAGCTTTATAGATTGCTCCAGTACAACCTCGTCCAGGGAGGTGAGCACGATTCTGGCTCCTGCCCCTGTCATTGGATGCACCATCCACCTGCAGATTCCAGGCCTCTTGTGTGAGGGCCTTCTTAATACATAATATCTCTCCATTATGCCCCTCTATCTCGGTCGGGAAAGGATCCTCTGCCAGAATAATACCCTGCACATCGATTGGCATCGGGGTAAGACATCCTTTCGGTCAGCCGGTGTCAGTATGTCGGTGGTTGGTGACGCTAAGGAAAGAGCGAATTCAGCTAGAAAATCTTCCAAGACTTGGGATTTGATGGCAGTCTGTGGCTCATAATTGATATGGTGCTCTCCAAGCTCAACGGCCCACCGAGAAATTCATCCAGTGAGGTCGGTCTTACCCAGCAGGGCTTTCAGTGGATACTCGGTGATAATTGTGACGGGATAAGCTTGGAAATAGTGGATTAGCTTTCGAGAGGCAACGACCAGAGCGTACACGAGCTTCTCCATGGGAAGATAGCACGTTTTAGTGGCGGAGACTGTTTTCCCGATATAGTAGACAGGTTGATGAGTATGACCGTTGTCCCTTATAAGAATGCCTCTTACTGTATGTGCCGAGACAGCGAGGTATAAAAATAAAACCTCCTCGGCGATCGGAGTAGATAGAAGTAGAGGTTGAGCGAGGTAGCTTTTCAACAATTCTAGCACCTGGTCCGCCTCTTTGGTTCACAGGAATCCGACATGTTTTTTCAGAACTTGAAAGAATGGGCGACACTTGTCTGAAGAGCGGCTGATGAACCGATTCAAAGCAGCGGCCATTCCCGTAAGCTTTTGCACCTCTTTGGCCGAAGTGGGGCATTGTATGCTTTGAAACGCATGGAGCTTGTCCGAATTTGCCTCGATGCCACGATGAGTCGCCAAGAAGCCGAGAAACTTATCCGAGCTCACGCCGAAGACGCATTTTCAGGCGTTCAAGCGCAGTTGATGTTGTTTTAGAGTGTCGAACACTTCTTGTAGGTCGGCCAAATGACCGCTGGACTCCTTGGTCTTGACCACCATATCGTCAATGTATGCCTCCATTGTTCGGCCCATTATATGGCCGAACATCTTTGTCACCATCCTCTGATAGGTAGCCCCGATATTTTTTAAGCTGAATGGCATAACGGTATAACAATAGGTGCCCCTGGGGTGATAAAAGCTGTCTTTTCCTGGTCGGACGTGAACACAGCGATCTAATGGTAGCCTCGATAGGCATCGAGAAAACTCATCTGCACATGACCTGCCATAGAGTCCACCAATTGATCTATCTTGGTAAGAGAAAAGCTGTCCTTCGGGCAAGCTTTATTCAAATTAGTAAAATCAACGCATACCATCCATTGTCCCGTCTTCTTCTTTACAACCACTGTATTGGACAACCAGTCAAGGTATTTGACCTCTCTTATGGCATTTGCCTCCAGAAGTTTGGCTACTTCCTCAACCACGGCCTCCGTGTGCGAGGAGCCGACCGCCTACTCCTTTGTTTGATCGATTTGTAATCCGGATTGACATTGAGTTAATGATGAATGAAGGAGGGATCGATCCCTGGCATCTCATATAGGGTCCAGGCAAAGACCTCAAGGTGCATGTGGAGAAAGTCTACGAGCTGGGATCTTTCCTCCTTTCCTAAGGCAGAGCCAATCAGGAAAAACTTTTTGGGACCTCTCCCCGTGACTGGGATGGTAAGGAGGCTTTCCACTGCTTTTTTTCTCGGTCGACGTGCCAACATCCTCTAGGATTGAACGATCGGGAACCTTCACCAGCTGTACCTGCCCCATAGGTCGCTTTCGTCTGAGGACTGCCATAAAATAGTGTTTTGAGACGATTTGATCTCCGTACACCACCTCTACATCGGATCCAGTAGGAAACTTCAGCATTTGATGGTAGGTCGAGGGTACGGCCTTCAGCTCATAAAGCCAAGACTGCCCAACTATGGCGTTGTAAGCCGAGGGAACATCCACTACGAGAAAGTCAGTTTCTATAACGACGGAGCCGACTCTGATGGGGATGGTGACCCGGCCATACTGACTGGGAGTTGAACCCTACCAAGGGGGTCAGGGACGGGATTAGGTCCTTCTCGCAAAGACCGAGCTTCTTGAATAGGCTATAGTACATGATCTTAGCCAAGCTACCCTGATCTATCAAGATTCGTTTAACATTAAAGCCGGCCATATTCAACGTTATGACAAGTGCATCATTATGAGGGTGCTGAACCTGGTATGAATCCTCCTCCGTAAAAGCTATCTTGGCCCTCCTAGAGTTATTCCTCGGCTCTCTCACTGTCTGGATGGTCATAACTGCTTGGTTGTGTCGGGCCTTTTGGATTCGAGCCCTGAGACCATTTTTCTGGATGTGCTCCATCAACCCGTGTATCAGAGATGCTTCTTATAAGCGTAACAATCTTTGGTCTGGTGTTCCCACTCTCTATGGTAGGAGCATCGCTTCTGAATTCCTACTTAGGCAGCCGATTGTATAGAGGCTTCTAACATTTTAGCAGACCATTGAAATAGGGCATATTCTTGATATGAGGAAGCATTTTATATATAGGTTTGACAAACACAGTGTTGACATCCATTCTCGTGTTTTTGTAACCCACATCGTGTCTGTCCGGACCAAAATAATTTGCTCTGCCCTCATCCCTCCGTAGCCGTTTGTTCTGTCCGTCATTGGCCCTGGACTTCTTGGGACTTGATCCGGTCCCTCCCTGTTTGGTCATTCCGGAGTCCTCGTCCTTCTGGATGTGTTGCTCCACTTTTCTCATTAATTCTCCGATAGTTTTAGGTGACTCCATTGTCAGAACACCTCTTAATTCGCTCCCCTGGAGGAGTCCCAAGTGGAAGGCTGCCACCGCCATGTCTTCACTGCAGTGATCAACCTTTTGTATATCTCCCAGTATATGTCGGCATAAGCTCGCAGGGATTCTGTTCTGCCTCATTTAAGCGCTAGGAGGGTGTCGATGTCCTTGGGGACTTTTGTGTAAATTATAAACTATGCCACGAAGGCCATGTCCAGCTCTCCCCAACTACTAATGAAAGATGCTGATAATTTATCGAACCACCTTAAGCCAGACTCTCCGAGGCTGGATGGAAAGACTTTACACAAAAGGGAGTCATTGTTACTCCACAGCGTCATCA
>JAUTBS010155084.1:0-12242 GCA_032361285.1 Aequorea victoria | reverse complement strand
TTTTGAAACTTTCACCGCTTCTAGCACTTGTGATATTTTACAAAGATGATCCAATTTACGTTCCAAAACTCGCAAGCTTCTAGTACTTGGAATCTTCTCTTTGTGTGCTACACCACACATAAAGATCAGTAGCAGGTGACTCACCTCTACTTTACAGAATTATTGTAGTAATTTTGATATTAGAACATCAACTAGTAGAACTCTCTCAACAGAGTAGATGGTTACAGATTAGCTCACAGGAAAAGAATAACAGAAAATAATAGAGTATGACAGATAAACAGAGATGGCTTTCCTTCGGATTTTTACAGAACTTGTCACGAACTGATTGTAATGTGACTGATGTCTCTTTGATATTTTTATGAATCAGAATGAGAGTGAGAGTATGAGAATGATGTATTGCGTTGTATGTTCTGTATTGCAAGTTCTATGTTTCTTCGTTGAACGACTGCTCTTTAAATAGTTTTCGAAAATAGGCGTTGCTCTTTTGAAATTACGATCTGATCTTCTTTCGTAAATCAAGCTAATTGATTATTGATTTGATTTTATTTGATTCAATCTCATCTGTAATTTGAATTTCGATCTTCAGAGAGCCATTGCAATTTTAAAAATCTTTCTGAAAATAGAGGTGTTTCCACCTGTATCAAATCCTTAAAATCACGTAACTGAATATTTCTTGATTTATTCTACGAATCTTGGTGATCTGATCTTGAACTATTTTTCAAACATTTCCAATATTAAAAATGATCTCCATCGAGCAGTTTTATTTGAAAACTAATCTTGAAATCATGCTGGATTTGAAACAAATCCTTGTGAGATTCGCGCCCTGAGATCGCGACTTTGGGTCGACACAAAGTGAGTTGTGTCGACTCAAGTTCCTTCAATCAAGAATTTTGCTTTCAGTGTGTTGACTCATGTAGAGGGTGTGTCGACTCATGTTCCTCAAATCATGGAGGTGTGTCGACTCATGATCAATGTGTGTCGACTCAAATTCTTAAATTTTGAGATCTTCAGCTGTGTGTCGACTCATGCTGAGGTTGTGTTGACTCATGTAAGGATCTTTATTTTGTATCGACTCATATTCAAGTTGTGTCGACTCATGTTGGTTTAGCTTTTGTTTCTTTCTCGGGTCTTCAGTTGTGTCGACTCATGTGGAGTTAGTGTCGACTCATAACCACCTTGTGTTGACTTAGGTTCGCCAGTTGCTCAAAGTACAGAGAGTTCGATCATTTGGGTCGACTCATGTTGCCTTTGTGTCGATTCATGTCCGTCTGTTTGGCTAAAGTGCCAAGAAATATCTTTGTTGTGTCGACTCAAAAGACCTTTGTGTCGACTCAAAAGTACTGAATGCTTCCGACTTGTTCTTCTTTGATTCTGAGCTTTAAGTCTTGTTTGGGAGAATATTTAATAATTCCTAAAATAACTTAACAACATGTTAAATACATGGTCAACCCCAATCATGGGTGTTAACCTTTCATAGACATTTAAATTCATTTGAACCATTTAATTTATATGTAAAAAGATATGTTTTACAAAAACATTTAATCTTTATTAAGGTTTTGTTTGTTATCATTAAAATCAATAATTTCATTATAAAACATTGGATCTAACAATCTCTCTCTTTTTGATGATGACAAACAATTTAAAAACATTCACCAATGTAAAAAAAAACTTTTGAAAGGCTTTCCCTAAAGAGATACTTCCTTTTTCAAAAAGATTTTAAAAATATTTTTACCAAGATATAAATCAAACATATTCATGATAGAATCATCTTATAACAGATTGATATCAATTTACCAATTACAAAACTAATTGAGGCATGAATTCATACATACACATTCTGTTTTCTTTATTGTTTGTTAAATAAACACAAGAATTTTATGTTCTTTTTTCTGTGCTGTTGTTACTGCTTACTGCTTTATATCTTCTCTTAGGTGTTGTTTTTCTTTAACCTTATTCTTAATTCTTACTCTTCTCCCTGTTTTATATCTTCTTACTATTTTTCTTTATTCTTCTCCCATTTTTTCATCTAAAACAAAATAGATATTATTCATAAAAAATGAAAAATATGCATACAAATAAATAGAGACAACATTCATAACCAAGAGATTAGCTATTCATAAGAACAATACATGTAAGTAAACAACAAAAAATGTCATTTCATTAGCAATGTATGTTCTGTGTACAGCCCAAAATCTTTTTTTACAGAGAAAGAAAATGAGAGAAAAAAGAGAGAAACTACGAATATTCAGCGTCCATTTGTTTCTTTCATTTCTTGTCGCGTTCGACTTTGATTTCTCCTTTTTCTTTATGTTTTCTTTGGTAGGTAGCTACTTCTTTCTTTTCTTCTGCTTGCCATTAGGCGAAGGGATCAGATTCGAAGAATTCTATCTTGTCTTTCTTCTTGGCTGGCTTAGCCATTTTCTCATTTTCTTTGTCCAAAGTCCGTGTCTTTTTCTTGGAGGTGACAGACTTGAAATCTTGGACTGAGATTTCCTCAATGTGAACTCCTTTGAGAGGAGCTACTTCTTGGTTGAGGTTTTCTCGATGAATTCTGGCAGCTTGTTCATTAGAAGTCTCCAATCTGACTTCTACCCATTCCATGAAGTCTAAAATTTTTCAAAGGACCTCTTTCATCTTACCGGTGGCTCCTTCCTTGTAGTCAGTGCATATGGTCTTGAGTAGCATAGTACTAGTAATAAGGAACTCATTTATTTGCTATTTCATGTCTTGACCTAAGATGAGGCTAGTTTGGCATACACCATCTATTCGTTCATTGAGGTTAGACATAATGCAATTGAGCTTAAGTTGCTCACTGACCATGCATCCTTGTTGTTCTTGAAAATTTTCAATTTGAAACTCATAGAAGTTGATTCTTTCATTGAGTTTCTTGTTAATATCAACAAGATGGTCTAGTTTGGAATTCATATCCTCTAAGGCAGATGGAGGAATGGACTGGGAAGCAGGAACAGATGTGGAAAGAGAAGGGAAGGAAAGAGGAGGTGAAATAATAGAAAGATGTGGAATTACAGAATGAGTTTGTCAGTCCAGATCTTTATTTTATAGCTATTGCTAAATATGTGGGTCTTGTAGACCACTGCAGGGTAGATTAATAGGCATGAGAGAAGGTGTGGTGGTGGTTTGGAGTGTTTGTGGTCGCAGTCGATCTTGGGGTAGACAGAGTAATGGATTGGAATTAGGCCTGACTCATTTATCCTCAATCTCAATCAGTCGCATCTTTTTTAGGATGGACTTGTTGTAGATGTGGGTATGGTGGAAGGGAATAGATAAGGAGTCCTTAATATTTATCTTAAAATACTTAATTTTTTTTTATAAAAAGCATGCCATGAGGGATGATGTCTTGGTGGATTAGACAGCTTTCCATATATCAGAGATAAGGAGATGGCCAAGGTTTATAGGTTTTTTGTTTACAATGCACCACATTACTATTAAATGAATAAAGGTAACATCCCCAAATTTTTCTCATTGGGGCAAAAACATGTGGTTTACCATATGGTGGAGAATGCGGTATTCAAGATGGTTGACATCAAAATTTTTATCTGGGCTAAGGTCTGTTCGACCAAAGATTTGAAAAATAAATTCCTCAAGAGGAATGTCAGGGTAGTTGTGACATTTATCGGAGCAATCTAGAAGTTGGGTTCTACTAGGGGCTTCTAGGAGTTGATTGATCAATTGTTCTCTAAAAACTAGGTCTTTTCTTTTGACCCAGGTAGAGATAGATAACTCTCCAGAGCCCTCTGTTAAATGCATATGAGCATAAGTTATCCTGACCAATTCAGAAAATATTGGCTCGTTGATGGTTACAAATTTGTACCATCCAAGCTCAGTAAAGCAGTCCCTAAAGTGCATTCCAGTAGAATCAAAAAAACTGAAATCTACGCACCTCCCATCTGGGACTTGGCGAGACTTGAAAGTCTTGAAAAACTTATCTTGGGTTTCAGGGTCTCGACAGACGAGAGAGGTTGATGAGGGACTCTTACCCTTTTTGGTTCTCTTTCTATTATCAGACGCTTTAACTTGTTCAGGTCTTCTTCGTTTGATAATGGATGATGGACTTCATTTGGTGATGGATGATGGAGTTATAGAGTCCATAGTTGATTCGAGTTCTTGAAAGGCGAGACGCAGTTCACCGAGATTTTTGGGCTTTTTCTTCACAAGAGGGAAAAAATGAGACTACGATGGTATCGATAAAGAGAATGTGGGGGTTTATAGGTGAAGGATCAGAGAGATTTGTGAAGGGTTGTGACGGTTGACTTTTTGGTTACACGAACCAGAGAGAGCGCGAGAGAGAAATAGAGAGAATCTGGTTTGAAATAATGGGACACACAGAACACATTTTAAATTTATATACCCGTTAGGCTTGAGTCGACACATCAAGGTTTGAGTCAACATATATGCGTGTTAGGGAGAAAGCGACCTAAAGGAATCTCCTTGAGTCGACACATATGCTATGTGTGTCAACACAAATGCCTTATGAGTCAACACAATAACATATGAGTCGACCAATCAGCGTCAATGCTGAAGCCATAGAGTCCTGAGTCGACTCAACCATTCTGTGAGTCGACACATGTGCACATAAACATGAAATTTCAATAAAACATCACATTTTCATGGATTCAACATTCCTAGTTCACCTTTTATAAAATTAAATATTTCTTCACTTAAGGGTTTGGTGAAAATGTCAGCTAATTGATGTTCTGTACCTATAAATTCTAATAAGATGTCTCCTTTTTGCACATGGTCACTTATAAAGTGATGTCGTATTTCTATATTCTTTGTTCTTAAGTACTGGATAATATTTTTAGTTAAATTAATTGTACTTGTATTATCACATTTAATTGAAACTTTATGATATTTTAGATTAAAGTCTTCAAATTATTGTTTCATGTATAACATTTGAGCGCAACAACTTCCTACAGCTATATATCCAGTTTCTGTGGTTGAGGTAGTTACAGAGTTTTGTTTCTTACAAAATCATGAGACTAAAGAGTTTCCTAGGAAGTGACATGATCCACTAGTACTCTTACGATCTAACCTACAACCAGCAAAATCAGCATCCGAATAACTTAATAGTTAAAGAGAGGTGTTCTTAGGATACCATATGCCCAGATTTGTTGATCCTATTAGATATATTAGAATTATTTTTACAGAAACTAGGTGTGATTCTTTAGGATCTGATTGATACATAGTACAAAGACATACTCTGAACATAATATCAGGCCGACTTGCAGTTAAGTAAAGGAGGCTTTCGATCATACCTCGATATTTCTTACTGTCGACTGATTTACCTTTTTTATTCTTGTCAATAATTGTTGACATGCTCATAGGTGTTGTGTAACATCCCGTAATTTTTAAGAAAAATCTTAAGAATAATTAATTTTTCTAAGGCCTAAAAGATAATTATTAAATTAATTTTGGCTCGATTAATTAATTTGAATATCATGGAAATTAATTCGTAAACCCCAAAAGAAGAAGGGCTTAAGTGTATTTTAAGCAAAGTTATTTTAATTCCCTAAAATGAGAAGAGTATAATATTTTATGCATTAATATAAAATATGGTGGCTTTAAAATTGCAAACCATTATCACATAAGTTAGGATTTCAGACATCCCTTCTTTATGTCCCATCATCACTATCTTTTATCATTACAAGGACAGGTGATGGGATGAGTGGGAGTTCACTCCCTCTTTCTCTACTATTCGAAATCCACATCTTTCTCCCAAAATTCCTGAAGCTTCTTGGGTCCATTTGTTACATACGAATAGTTCTTGAGAGGAAGAGAAGGTGAGTAAGGAGATTCGTGAGGCTGAGAAGGTGCTAGAACTGAGAGTAGTGAAAACCTCCACACCAGAATAGAAGAGAGGAAGAAAAGAGAAAGTGGCACAACCGCCAATGACGACCTACTGTCGAGAATCTTGAGGTAAGAACCATATCCCAACTCACAAGTGTTTCACATCTTTTAATACCTCTCTTAATCGGAGAATATAACCCCCTTTCTTAGTTTTTCCTTGCTATGGGTACATACATTATGTAGATCTCCCTTTTATTCATCATTGGGTATTTTTATAGGAGAAATCTGGAGTTTTGTTTCCTAATCTTGATAGAAGTACCCTTATAAGAAGTTTTGGAGGAGAGAAGTTTGTGGGTGTTGTAGAGCCTTGAAAGATGTACAAAAATCACGTTTTTCATCCTAAATAGAGCCTTGTTGCAGAGAATGCATAGAAAATAGAGCATAAGCATTTTCAGGCTTTTGAGTCAACCCAGTCCCTATGTGAGTTGACTCAAAGTGGTTTATTCTTGGTAGTTTCTATCAGGCGAGAGTTTGAGTCGACCCAAGCCTTGTGGGTGTCGACTCAAACCATGAAGCTCTCTGTTGTTTTATCAGGCGTAAGTCAACCCACGAGGACCGTGAGTTGACTCAATTGGAGTTGCTCTCTTTTGTTTTAATAGGCGAGACCGTGTGTCGACCCAAGTCTCTGTGTGTGTTGACCCAAACCTAGACCCAACGCATGTGAGTCGACCCAAGTCTTATGTGAGTCGGCCCAACCTAAGCCCAGTGTGCATGAGTCAATGTATCTCAGCCCACACCTAGACCCAAACCCCTCTGTGAGTATCTTGAGTCAACCCGAAGAAATGGTGAGTTGACCCAAAGGCACGTGAGTCGACCCAACCCGGTTTTGTGCCGACTCAAAGCATGGAATCAACTTTTTTCCAGTGATGATTCAGAGCCTTTGTGGCCACTTTTGGCCTTAGATTTCTTTATGAAAAACATAGCTAATAATCATATCTAACTTCTGAAACTTTATCAAGAATTATTATAAAGGTTTAATCTTTTAATTTGAATCTACCAAGCATAGTAAGAGTGGAAATCTTTAAGAATCAAGGGTAGATGATGTTCTAAGAGAAACTAAGAATCTTGTAAGACCATAGGGTCAATACGTAAGATGTTAGGAATCATATGAAGCATACAGTTGACTCTTATTCATGGATTATTATGTAATCTAGGACCTGGAGGTGTAACCGTGGACGAGCGAGTGCCGCCTCGTAATCAAGGATGTCTTTTGTGAAGCGCTCAAATGAAATATGAGAGTGGCTAGCTTATTTAAAATAAAATATAAAAAATATTGTTATCCTTAAATATTTTGATAACATGTTTCACGATGATCTCATGGATGCTTTCTTAAAGATTATTTGGTTGTTCAATGAAATTGATATTCATTTTATCAAATGTGTTTCTATTTTGTAATGTGTTTGATGAGATCAAAAATGTATATTGTGTTTGATATTTTGTTTGAGTGTGTCAAGTTTAGCGGGTAACCATCCTGACTAGGCCCCTGGTATAGACGTTTGATAGCCTTAAAGGCATTGCCCATTGTGTGGGTGTTTAGTAGCCTTAAAGGCATTGCCCCTATGTTGGGTGGAGGTCCAGTGGTGGACAGATTGAACCCCATTGGGGATGTAGCCCAAAAGTAGCTATTATATTTGTAGCCTCTAAGTTGGGCGGTGGTCCAGTGGTGGACATGTGGCACTAACCACTAGTTTTATATGAGTGACCCTCACACTCGCCACTCAAATAAAAGTGCGTTATGGTTGAGGTAATGGTACCGTTGGAACTCCCGGTCGTGAGGTTAAACTACTATTTAGGCACTAGATGATGTTGTATGTGTGTGGTAGTGAGCACGTATGTATTGCTATTAAGCATTTACATGTTGGGCTAATGAGCCGTTAGTTTAGAAATCATTTATGTTTTCCTAAACGGGTTGTTGGGCCGTTGGTCCGGTTGAAAGCTTTTAAGCTATTTTGGTCATTGGGCTGGATATGATATATGTATCATGATATCTATTATGGGTCGTTGGGCCGGTTATTGCATGTATGTATGTTTTATCATAAAACATAAGATGGGCTGTAGGGCCGAGTTGAAATGTTTTGCATAACATTGAAGTTTGGCCGTAGGGCCGTGTGTGTTGAAAAGTAATAAAAGCATGTTTTAAATCTTTTTGTGTGGTCGTAGGACCGTATGCAAAAGTATGAGAGTTTTGATAAATCATGTGTTGGCTAGTGAGCCGGATCATGAGTGTGTTTTTTCATGCATGTGTTGCTATAACAAAAGTATTGTTTCGGTGTGAAAACCTGTATGATTATACTCTACTGTTGTATACTTTTAATTATGATGCTAAGTCTAATCTTCTGTAACATTTGTGGTTGCAGATTACAACTTAGGGTAGATGCCAGGTGGATGATCCGTTGTGAGATGAAGATCTTTTGTATAGTCTTCTTTTGGGATGTACATGTATTTTTGTACAGATGTTTACCAGATTGTATTTATGGTTGAATTTGAGTCTTCCACTGATTAAAGGTTGTATGGTTTTGTATGTACGGATGGAGGTTTCCTTAGTGGTTTGTTTGGTTAGAGTTTAATTGATGGTTTTACTATCTATGAAGATAATTGATGGGAAGATGCGGTGTGCATCGTTATCTTTTATATAATTATTTAAATGAGGTGAGCCGGTATTCCACCACTCCGAGTAGATTAATTTATTCTTCGGGGAGTGGGTGTGGCACGCGGAGGCTGATGAACGCCGTGTTCTCTTAGTCTGGGCCGAATTGTGCAATCTGATGGTATCCTCTGTAGGCGTCTAGAAAGCTCATTCATTCGTGCCCGACAGTTGAATTGACCAGTTGATCAATCTTTGGCAGGGGGAGCTCTCCTTTGGACAGACTTTGTTGAGGCTGGTGAAGTCTATACACACTCTCCACTTGTCGTTCTTTTTCTTAACGACCACAGTGTTGGATAACCATTTGTGGTATTGGACCTCCTTTATGGCTTTAGCTTCGAGGAGCCGATCCATCTCTTTGATCACCGCTTCGGTGTGCTTCACGTCCGACCGTCTGCTTTTTCAGAACACGGGCTTGTGTCGAGGGTCTATGTTGAGCCGGTGGCAGATGAAGTCAGGGTCTACCCCTGGCATATCGTAGGGACTCCATGCTAACACTTCTTTGTTTCTTCTGAGGAAGACTTCCATGTCTCCTTTTTCCCGTTTAGTGAGAGAGCTTTCGATCATGAAGGTCTTTTCTTTGTTATCTTCGTCCAGCTGGACCTCCTGAAGATCCTTTACCACTCTGATAATGGCTCCATCATTTGGGTGGGCTTCTTGCTCCTACTCGTCGACTATCCGCACATGGTCAGCTATGCTCTTTGTTTTTAGTGCGACAACCAAGCATTGCTTCGCCGCCAGTTAGTCACCCCGTATTACTTCCACTCCTCTTTCGCTCTTTGTGAAGCCACGTTCTCCCAACTATGGCGTTGTAGGGCCTGGGCGCACTGACTACTAAGAATTCGGTCGGGGGACAGATCAGTCTTGCATGGACTTGCAACCTAATTTGCCTGACTGGCCAGATTGGCTGACCGTTGAACTCGACCAGTGGGCACGTGACGGGTAGTAGGTCCATCTCTTTGAGTTTGAGCTTTTTGAATAAGTCGTAGTACATGACCTCAGCAGAGCTACCTTGGTCCACGAGAATTCTTTTCACGTCATAGTTTCCTATCCCCAGAGTGATGATGAGTGCATCATTTTGGGGACTTTCCACTCCTTCTAGATCTTCCTCTAAGAAGCGGACTGCGATGGGTTATCTATCTTTCCATTCTGCCTGCTCGTCTCTCATCCTTTTTTGGGCGGGTTCAACCTTCATTACCTCCTTTAGATGGGCCGCCTTCTGCGCAGCACCTCTTAGCCAGTTCGGCCCTTTAGTGCCCATACCCACGTGGATGACATTGATCAGTATTCGGGCTGCTACTCTTCCGCAATGCTTGCTCTTGTCCCTTTTGGTATTGGTCAGCTAGCCTTGGTTGGCCTCCTCTCTGGTCTTCCCATCATCTATGTATTTTTTCAGATGCCTGGCAGAGACCAGGTCCTCCAGATGAAGCTTCAGGGCACGGTAGTCCTGCGTCATGTGCCCTTTGTATTTGTGATACGAGCATCGCAGCTTATGATTCTTTCTATTTGGATTGCCGATCATCCGCAAGGGCCACTTAAAGAAGGGTTCCCCATTGATTTTTTCCAAGAGTTTGTGTATCACGCCCCATTTTGGGAAATGTGATTGGCCATGGTTCATGGGCCTGTGGCCCAACAAACCAAGAAAGCCTTAACAATATTAAGTGATCTGTTTGCTTAATTAAGATTTAATTCAATGTATTTAATATAAAATATTTCATTTTATTAACAGTTGGGTCGACAGCCCATAATCCAATAATGATGTCAAACGTATCAATGATCCATATAACATAATGTCAATAACAATGCAGAGTATACGAAAGTAATGATAATAATTAATGCATGTCCTAGAGGTCTGTATGCTGGATCTCCTGAAACATCGAGTCCAAAACACGCTTCTCCTTGCTAACCTGAAAATGTTGTGGTAAACACATCATCAGCAAAAACTGGTGAATAGAAACATGCATAGTACATACAGTTGTAAAGTAGAGGATTAAAATAGATCTATACATAACATATCATGACAAGGCATACATATAAGTATATAAAAAAGGGAAGGTTTTATCTTATTCTTTCTTTTATTTAAAGGAGCAGTTTAGACAACACATAATCCCATTTAATTTTTTTAAGTTCATTTTCAATCTCTTTTCCATTTCAGTTCTCATCATTTCTCATTTCACTGTCTTGTCCTTGGAAATATAAGTTTTTATATTTCATTTCTTGAAAATACAAATAAGTAGTATATCATCTCTTTTCCTTTTTATTTCCTCCTTAAAAATACATTTTTCATATCATCTCTTTTATTTTCATTTTCATTCCAAAAATATATCCATTTTTCCTTTCCAACTGGATGTCAAATGTCCTAATATCAATGTCATAATAATAATATGGTAAAAGCATTTGCTCAACATGAGCGGGAATCAACATACAGTAGATATACTGGGTACAAAAGAGTAACAATGCCAAATATATAAACTCTGGGTATCATAATGATCCTTGGATCCAGTAATCGAAATAGAGTCACCACGGGATGGCGCCCGGGTCTTTTCCCTACACGATTCCGGTTAGGTCAATACGATCAATTTCGTATGTTTTTTCTTAACCGATGAGTCAACTAAAGTCAACATGGTCAATTCCATGCGCTTTTCTTTAGCTGGCCAAAGTCACCATCGGGGATAGGGGTGGAATTTCTCTTGAACTTTATCCATCCCAAGAATATCCATCTCATGAACGCACCATATATATATATAGGAAAAACATTTCTTTCCTTTCGTCTTTTCTTTATAAGAAAACATTTCATTTCCTTTTCTTTTATTTAAGAAATTCATTTCTCCCTTTTCTCTTCTTTTTAAGAAAATTATTTATTTCATTTTATCTTTACATCATTTATTTCATGAATTTGATAGAATAAATATCTTTTAAACATGTATATTTTATTTTTAAAATATTTATGAAAAAAGTTTTATAATTAGTCAAGTACCAAAAGTCTTCCTCAGTCGTTTATTGTATGTTTATAAGAAAGCGATTTTATTCTCTTCTTGATTATAAGAACGTTTTACCACAAGTAATTCGATAGAAATCTATCTTTAAGGTTTTATAGTAAAAGTATAATTTATTTCTTGATTAACATTTATAAACACTCTTTTTATTAAACAATCTTTTTATCAATTATTAAGGAAGCAATTGGTATGAAGATACCATTTTACATTTTACATTTTACATTTTACATTTTAAATACCATTTTTCATTTTATAAGGAATTTAATTTGATTTCTTTAGAAAATACTTTTATCAAGTTTAATAAGAAACATATTTTAGTAAGGAAACTCTTCTTAAATACTTTTAATGTATATAAACCTTTTTAGTAGCCACTTTATTTTATTAAAATATTTGATGCCAAAAACTCTTTATTTATATCATTTTTTTTGTTTAATAAAATAATGTATTAATAAGGTCACCTTTTAGTTTTATTAAGAAATTTTTTTTTTTTGTGAAATATAGTTTCTTATAAGAAAACGTTTTTAGTGATAAATACTTTTATAGGACAATATTTTTAAGCAGAAAGTACTTTTTATAAGAAATTATTTTTAGTAAGAATTATTCTCATAAAAATCCATTTTTATAAATAGAGTGAACTATTTCGTAAGAAAATATGTTTAAAAGAAAATATTTTTTATAAGAATATTTTTATATAAAATTACTTTTATTAAATTCTTTAAGAAAAAAATTCATAA
>JAUTBS010154973.1:0-12243 GCA_032361285.1 Aequorea victoria | reverse complement strand
ATTAAATTAGGGAATTTGTTCCCCATTAAACCAAACAAGGCCTTATGACCTAAGAAAAATAGATTATTGAATCCAAACAAGGTATTAGAAGTATTGGAGCCCAAGATTTAGTTGGGATTGAATTGAATTGGAAGAACAAAAAATGAATTAGAAATTGGATGGAAACTAAATTAGGGATAAAATGGACTTTTCACCCCCAAGTCTTTGCCTATAAATAGGAGGCCTTTTCCAACACTTAAAACATTTTTTTAACTCTCCCTCTCTCTAATATTTTGGTGGAAAACCAGAGGAGAAGGAGAATAAAAGAAGAAGAAGAAGAAGAAGAAGAAGAAAGAAGAAGAAGAAGAAGAAGAACAAGGGGAAGAACAAGGAAACTAAAACCATCTTCTAAGGCCAAGAACCTACAAGTAAGAGACACTATAAACTCTTATTTACTCTCCTAATAACATCTTCTCATCTTTAACCCTCTCTAAGATAAAACAAAGATGGACAAAAATGAATGAAAATGAAGATAGACCATAGAATCAAGAAGGTGGTTTTAAAACCTTGCTCTAGGGAAGTTTTAAAAGGATCAAAGATAAAGAATAAAAAATCTAAAAACTAATTAAGAACCTTTTAGCGGATGTATTATGTTGTTGAGATATGTTTGGACATGATTTGGATGGGTTGAAGTAGGAGTGATTGATGATTGCATAAGTTTGTGAAGAAATGACCAAAATAGAATTGTTTTTAAACCCTTACCATATTTTTCGTATGAACCAAATGAACCCTAAATAAAAATCAGTTTTTAACAGAGGCTCTTTCGGATGTCTTGAAAGTGTGTGATTTTTGGTTGGACCAAAAAATGTGTTTTTGAACCCCTTTACTAATTTTAAATTAAGTTTCTGTGACAAAGAGTCAGAAACAGAATCCACTTTGAACCCTTGTATCTTGCTCTATAAAAATCCCCTTGAGATGAACTATTTTTCGAGAGAAAGGTCTATGAGTCTAGTTTCCCCCTGTTTACAGAAGTTGATTTCATTAAGTAGAATTCGAGATATGTTGATTGTACCAAACAGACTCCTTTATCGATAGATTCTATTGTGGTAATTTTTGGACCCCTTTCTGTTCATAACCAGCTCTCGGTTCCTTCATTAATAATGTAGATAACATCTTAATATAGCTCTATGAAAATATTTATAATTTTTTAATGAGTTTTGATTTTTTTAAAGTATTTTACTCCTCTGTGGTAGAATCTGGAAATACAGAGAAAAATAGTTTAAGGAAGCTTTGAACAAACCTAAGTACCTAAGCCTAAGTGAGGAACATTGGGGATCATGAGAAGACTAAGAATGATCAACATGAATATAACTAAGAAGTAAAATACCCCAATTGCATACCCACACAAGCATTCATGTATCACTTTAGTTCAAGTAGTGAAGTTCCTACCTGATTTATGTGTTAAGAATTGGAATTTTGGAGTGAACCGGAGGGCGTGGCCCGAGGAGGAGCAATCGTTTTAGAGGTAGGTGTTCTTATCACTAGCTTGGTATTATGGATGTGTGAATGGTTAAATTCTTTATGCTTCCATACTTTATGAATTGATAAAATGCAAAGATTATTTTACTTGCGAAAGGAAGCTATGTTACGAACTTGTGTTTTATGAAATGACTTACGAACCTATGTTTTGAAACTTGAACTCAATAGCTTTGTGAAATGATCCTTGAGAACATAGTATGATATGAGAACTATGGTTTAACGAGAAATGTTTGGATAAAAGGAGTAAAACAATATACTTATATGGAACTACTTTATGGAACATAAAATCAAGAGAATTATAAAGAAATGCGAAGTGTAAGAACAATGATCGAGATTAAAGAAAAAAATGATTAATTGATGTTTGGGGCTACATCTCGCGGTCCATGAATGGAGCGAGTGTATGTCAATATGAAATATATTAATGTGTGTTTGGGACTACATCTCGCGGTCCGTGAATGGAGTAGGTGTGTGTCATTATAAATGATCTAGAGAAAACTTCGAATAAATAATTAATGGATATGATATGTGTATCACGACAGCCTTGATAATACATGGTGTGCATGCCATGAGACTACATTTCGGGATTCGTAAATGGAGCGGGTGTATGCCATTATAAATATTAAGTTATTAATTATGACTCTATGACTTGTTATGATAAATGATGATTGGGGAATGCTCGAGCTCTGTCCACTGAGTAGGCCGAGGCGTTCTCAGCATTACCACTAAGCATTGTTGAGTGGAACCAGCGAATTATCCTTAGCCCTGTCCAATTAAGAGTAGGCCGGATATTCAGGGGTGCAGTACTGCAACAACTCCTGGTTGGAAGGTGAATACAATCCAAGACTTTTATGAGATAAGATGATTAACAAATGGATGATTATGTTACCACTACTAAGTGGATGTGTGAAATGAAAAGACATAATAATCATTACTAAGTGAATAAACGGAAATGATATAAAAAATCCTCCACTGAGAGGTGATGATGTTATAGTTAATGGAAATTCCTCCACTGGGAGGTGAATGATGATAAGATGAAGTTTCTCTTTTAAAAGATAATGAACGAAAGGATGATGAACAACGCTTTTATAAGAGAAATAATGAAATAAAGAAAGAAAGTAAAAAAAGATCAAAAATGGATTAATACTTGGAAAACCCTCTTCTACGAGGTGATTTGTGAAAAGTTGACAACTTGAAATGTTTTATGATAAAGTATATGTTTTGCGAAATGATATCCTATTTTAAAGTGATGAGATGTTTTCTTTCATTGTGCCATTTATAATACTGTTGCTAGTGATTGGTGAGCATGTGGATTTTAGCTCACCTCCACACAGATTGATGTTTTTGGCAGGTGTTGAAGTCAAGGCGATGTCCGGTACTGTCCACTGTGGTCTTAGGCTTTAGGGAAGGTAGTATGAAAGTTGAGTTTTGGAAACCCCGTTTTGTTTCCCTTTTGGATTATAAATAATGTAATGATGTAAATGAGGCTGTTAAGTCCTCTTGTGTATTGTCGGAATGCCGGTTGGGCCCATGTATGAAATTTTTTATGGAATGTATAAGTGAAGCAATATAAAGCTTCTAGTGGACAGATGTTGTTATGAAGAGTGGGTTGTGTGCTCTTCTTCAGGTTTCGTGCCCGATGGTCGGGACAGGGCTTGACAACTTGGTATCAGAGTTAGGTTGATTTGGTTCTGGGATTCTCTTGAGTCTAGAGGTCACAGTGGACTGGCCGATTGTTATGAGTCGTAAGTTGAGGGATGATGGAATTGTCACCGGAAATATGTGCGTAACCCCTTTTGTGTATATGTGATAGGTTGTGTATAACCTAAGAAAGTGGACCATGGGATATCATACCCTTGTCTTCGGACGTCTGGTTAACTACCTTGGAAATTCGATTAGAAACGCGTTGGTGCACAACGTTGATTCTAAATTGAAGTTCAAGTAAGTTTATTAGATCGCGGAGATAGGCCCAGCTGTAGGATTAGAAATGTAGAGCATGGACCTAGAATGATCCTTACATAGTGGATTTGTTGGAATCTTCATGGTAAAGATGAGTTGGTTGAGGGAGTGCATCCCTGTTCGTAGAGAAGATTCTGTTGGAATGATGTTGGATTACACTCATAATTGTTAAGGAAATTCTTCCTAAAAGTGTTGGTACTATGTTATAATCTTGTGATGAGATGAGAAGTTAGAGTATAGTATCTCGCGTTGAGTCGGGAAAAAGGTAGAAGGAGAAATTTTGAGTAGGATTTTTTGTTTAAGAAGGGAGTTGGTATTATAGGTCACCACCCTTGTGCGATGACAAAAAAGGGATATCGAGGGATCCAATTATGTAAGGAAGCAATGATGGTCGACGTTGTAAGAAATAAAATCTTTTGAGAAAATTTATGAGTAGTATAACTCTAATGATGTTCTGTCACAACAATTAACGTAGACTCTGTGTTGAAATATGTACACACGTTTGTAATTTGGATGATAGCATTGATGAAAGGACTGTGTAGGAAATACACTAGTTATATTCCTTAATTGATTGATTATATTAAAGACAATAGTATGAGGTAGTAGCTATAACAAGTAATGATGATAGACATTACGTATGCTATGAGTAATAGTAGTTTTCGGGCATGAAGGGTCCAAAAAACTATACTATGAACCTGAAACTTGTTAAGAACATGAAATGAAGTATATGAAAGAAAAAGTGTGATAAGCAAGAATGCTAAGCTGTGATTAGCAAATATTGAGAATGAATACATGTCATAAAAATCTAAATCTTATGGGTGGCATAAGAATAATGGAAAGGAATTGCCTCTATCATATGAGCATAAGTACGAGGTTAAGATGTTAATCCTTAGAAAAGTTGTAGAACCCAAATCCCAGTTATGGAAATGAGACATGATTAGATTTATTTTAACAACTAATGTTAATCTTGAAATGAGGTAAGTGGCTAAGGGTGTTGGAATGTTTATGTTTGGGTGTTGAGGGAGTAAAACGATGAATGAGATGTACCCTAAAAGTTCCGAACCTAAAAATGTGTTGTTTTTCCCCAAACGAAACCTTGAAACAGTGTGTTCAAAAGCATAGTATCATTTCTGCGTGTGCTTGAGTCGATCCAAGCTTCATGGGTGTCGACTTAGAGGGTTCAACTCTGGGTAGCTTATATCAGGCATGGAGGTGGGTCAACCCAGACCATCTGTGTGTCGACCCAAGGTGTTCTGCTCTCTTTAGTTTTGAAAGGCGAGCGTGTGAGTCGACCCAAGCTCCATAGGTGTATACTCAAGTTGGTTAGTTATCGATTGTTCATCAGGCGGACGTGTGAGTCGACCCAAGTTGGTCCTGTGTCGACTCAAAGAATAAAAAATAGTTTTCTTCATGTGGTTTTTTGGGGCCTTTGTGGCTGCTTTTGGCATTAGGTTTCTTCATGTGGTGTTTTGGGTTATTTAGGGGTGTTTTAAGGGTGTTTTGGGGGTATTCCTTGAACTCTCAGACTGGGACAAAGTTTTCTTCGACCCAATTTATGCATGCACTCATCATTGGGAGTAAACCGGATAAGCCTATGTGCAAGTTAGTAAAAATTAGGGTGTCTACAATTGTCCCTCTTTAACAGAACTCTCACCGCAAGGCGTGGGTGAGTGAATGTCAAAATATCATAGACAGTCCATTTTGACTAGATCGTTCTTAGGCTGGAAAATAAGAAAACAAAATGAAACGTGCAAAGCAAAATGGTAGTACTTGAGTTCACATCAAGCTGCCTGCATAGCCCGTTTGAAAGGATTAGACCAGCGTAGTTCATAGGGACAATGCAAATGATGCAGAGATAACAAAGGTTAAAGACCTAGCGGTTACCCCACAAATCTATGCAAGAAAAACATGTTCAAGGTCACGGGTACCGAAAATAAAAGAAACAAACCAGTTTAAGGTCATGAAGGACCTATTTATTTAGTTTAAGGTCATGTAGGACCGCATGTTATCCTTTTAAGGTCATAAGTAGACCGATTTATCATTTTAAGGTCATGAGTGGACCGATTTGATCATTTTGAGGTCCCGAACAAATTAATTTATCCTTTTAAGGTCATGAATGGACTAATTTGATCAATTTAAGGTCATGACCAGATCGATTTATCCTTTTAAGGTCGTGAGTGAACCAATTTGGTCAATTTAAGGTCCCGGTCGGACCGAATTATCCTTTTAAGGTCGTGAGTGGACCGAGTTGGGTGTAGATTAGCTTTGGGGTCATGACAACAAAGACTCGTGATTGTATATAAAAGACCATTGAAGTACATAAAAGTTTCGGACTTTAAGTGATTGTACCACCATGCACGTATTAACGGTCCTACTACCATTCAAATCTCGCCATGAGACCTTAATCACTTCATTTGGATCGTGAGATGGACCCAATGTACTCAATTTTAGGTCGTGAGACGGACCCAAGATACTCAATTTTAGGCCATGAGATGAACCGATGACTTAGTTTTAGGTCATGAGATAAACAGGTGACTCAATTTTAGGTCATGAGACGGACCCAAGGTATTTAGTTTTAGGTTGTGGGACGGACTGATGGCTCAGTTTTAGATTATGAGATGGACCCAAGGTACTTAGTTTTACGTCGTGACGTGAGACGGACCCTCTTTGAAACCCCGGGTATGAGAACAAAGCTTAGCGTATAGGTAACAGGATGATTTTGGCGATCGAGAATGATTTAAAAGATTTTCTTATCGAGTACGGACCCTGAGTTTTGGAATTTTTCAAATTGAAACTCATGGAACAATGAACATGAGGTGGACATATGGCTTGTGCCACGTGTCATTTGACCGAGCTGACGTCCACGTGGAGAGAGGTGGCATGGGCGCCATGTGTCTATTGGATTGAACTGGTGCCATGAGGAGGGAAGTAGCGCGCAACAAGTGATGATTGGTCTGACATGGCGTGCCATTAGGAGGGAAGTGGCGCGCACCTGGTCTTTGGTTGAAGACGAATGGTCGTCTGGTTTGTGATCGCTCTCGAAAGAGGTTTCTACAAATAAATTAAAAATCTAACTTAACCTCTATTTGGGTGGAATAGTAGTAAGTAGGGTGTTGGTCCTCAGGAATATGAAGGCTGAGTTGATAAAGTTTTGCTGATCAATTCTTACAATAATTTTGAAAATAAATTTGATTTGTTTGAAAGGTAACTAAATAAAGATTATGCTAAATAAATAAAGATAAATATAGCGAAGGCTTAGGGTTTTGAATCCACTCTAAACTCGTAGTAACGATTTATATATTGATTAAGGAATTATTATTTGAATTTAACTCGACCCGTTAGGCTACAAGTACTAATGAGATCATCAAGAATATTATTATAATAAAATCTGGCATAAAATATTTTAACTAAGCACGAACCATCTTTGACAAAGTCTTAGCATGACTCATCTTTGTCTTATCATATTCTATTTCAAATCTTAATTATAACATAATAGTGTCGTTGTATAACTATGCATTTAAAATTACAAAAAATAAACACACAATGTAGAAATATTCTTTTATCAAAAGTTTGGATTGAATCCAAGAATGTTAAAGTTATACAACCATAGATTTAAACAATACATTTCAAAATAATACATAAATCTGAAATTACTTGTTTAGAGTTTCATCTCTTCTCTAAGAGAGAAGACTCTAGCCACTCATGGATGAGTAATTTGTTAAGGCTTGGAGCATGACCACCATGGAGAACTTTTGAACTTCTTTTCTTTAAACACTTGGAAGAATTCTGCAGAGAATTCTATATTCAAACACTTGGGAGAATTCTGTAAAGAATTCTTTCCCCTTGTTGAAACCTTTCCAAGTTTTCATTCCCCTAAAATTGAACTATAGTCCTATTTTTATAGCCCTCTTATGTCCAAAAAGTCTTCCATATTTTCTTAAAGTCCTCTCCATATCTTCTTAAAGACAATGCTTCAAATTTGTAGATTTGGGAGGAACTAATCCAACCATTGGAGTTATCCTTTTTTTGTTAAATTTGGCTAGTCTTCGTTTAAAGCTATAAACTTTGCTTTATGATTACACTAATTTTATATAAAATACTTACAATTGTATTACAAGTGGTTTTACATAATTTGGAAACCAAAACTGTTTTTTTTGACATGGCAGAAAGGCTGATTCTGAGAGTCCGTCCGGACGGAGGCATGGGGCGTCTGGACGGTGGTTGTTGTTATGCACAAATGTGGCCTCGAGAGATTTTCGTCCGGACGGAGGCATACTTCAGTCTTTGAGTGCTCTCTAGAGTTTTTCGCCCAGACGGAGGTGAATGCCGTCCGGACGAAAAATGCAAATTTTTGGTATTTTGTTGCTCTTTACTCTATTTTGATTTCACTCATTCTCAAGTGCCTAAAATTATTAAAAATACTAAAGGTACATAAGTAGAATAAGTAATTAAACTAACTAGTGTATTTTAAAGGGCTAATAGGTGTCTATTTAGACACCTATCAGTTTGGTTAAGTTCGTGGTGGCTCATTTCAGACGGCCATTCACTCTCGTATTTCTTTCACCGTACTCTCTCACTCTCTCGACTCTTCTCATTTTTCTCAATGGCATGCAATGATGACCAAATGAATAGCAACACGGGCCATAGCCAAGGTGGTATAGGTCACAAGGTAGACCCTATTTCGGTGACTCCGGCGATTCTGGTCCCGATCGACGACACCGTGGACCTCGCACAGCCTTCGGAGCGCCGCACCACTGAGGAGCCAGCAGTGGATAGCCCTTAGGTCCCCGATCCCTTCTGTGGAATTCTGGCCGCTAAGATGCGATAGGGTTTTGGCCCAGTCCGATATGATCCCCCGGTTCAGGCCTTGGAGCCTCTCTCGGTCGACCGCTTCTACTACGACGATAGCATCGTGGATTCGACATTGCTGCTTCACTCTCCGAGCGTTCATCTCTCGGTGATGAACCACGGGGTACATCTTATTTCTTTCCTATTTAAATTTAAACCAGAAGAAAGCTAAAAAACTTAAAACAAATTATGAACTTAGATGTATGCACAACGTAGGCTCGAAGCGTTTGGATGGATGATTTTTCGGAACATAACACCAAATAACTTGAACACTTAAAAATAAAATAGATCAGAACTTAGAAACTTTGTATTATTAGGTTGAACAATACATTACTTATTTTATTTTTTTGCATATATGTATGTTTTAGTTTTATGTCATTGGGTTGCGTGTCAACGCTTCCCGAGATAGAAATTTTATTTTTGTCCCTAAACAAACATTTTCACGTTTTTTAGGAGATTTTTTTTAATTAATTTGAATTTTTTTTCTTCCATTGAGTTGCGTGTCAACGCTTCCCAAGTTGAAAATTTCATTTTTGTTCTTAGACAAATGTTTTCACATTTTTTAGGGAATTTTTTTTATTTACTTAATTTGATTTATTTTTCTGCTGTTGGGTTGCGTGTCAACTCTTCCCGATGTGAAAATTTTATTTTTTTTCCTAAACAAACGTTTTCCCGTTTTTCTAATTTTTTCTTGATTTGATTTGTTATTATTAATTTAAACTTAGGTTGCGTATCAACGCATCCCGAAGTGGGTAGGCTTCCCTTCGACCTGCCTAACTTAGGTTGCGTTTCACACATCTACTTGGGATGGGTACGCTACTGTACGTGTCCCGACCATCTGAGGCTTTATGGGTTCTACGCTTCCTGAGTCGGGTAAACATTCATTTGTCTTGACCAACTTAGGTTGTGTCGTACGTTTTTTTGAGGAGGAACTAATGAAATTTTTGTCCCTAAATAAACGTTTTAACATTTTCTAGGGATATATTTTTATTTATTTTATTTATTTTTAATTAATCCAAACTGGGATTGCGTATTAACGCATCCTGAGGTGGATATGATTTCCTTCGACCTGCCTAACTTAGGTTACGTTTTGCGCGCCTACTTGGGATGGATAGCCTACTATGTCCCGGCCATCCGAGGCCTTATGGGTTCCACGCTTCCTAAGTCTAGTAAATATTTGTTTGTCCCGACTAACTTAGGTTGCGTCGTAGGTTTTTCCAAGAGGGAATTAATGACTTTTTTGTTCCTCGATAAACGTTTTTACGTTTTTCTAGAGATATTTTTTCATTTATTTATTTTTCATTAATCCAAACACGGGTTGCGTATCAACGTGTTTCGAGTTGGGTAGGCTTCTATTCACCCTGTTTGAATCAGGTTACGCTTCGCACTTTCGTCCTGTGACACCTGCGAGCCACTTTCGGCTCTTAGTCATCCTAGGTTGCGTTCCACGCTTCCTGAGCCGAGTAAAGGTGCTCTTGCTTGACCAACTTAAGTTGTGCTGCACGTTTTCTAAGAGGGAATCAATGACCTTTTTGTCCCTAGATAAACATTTTCACATTTTTTTAGAAAAATTATTATTCTTATATTGTCTCTAGACAAACGTTTTCACGTTTTTGTAGCAGACTTTGACTTTATATTTTTGTTTGTCCCTAGACAAATATTTGCACATTTTTTTAGGAAAACTTTTTTCATTTTATTTATTAGGCAAGTATTTCACTTTCCTTGACTTTATTGAATTTTCTATTTTTGGCCAAGTTAGGTTGCGCTTCACGCTACCTAATTTTGGTAATTTTTCTATTTTCAGTCACTAAGTAAACATTTGCGCATTTTCTTAGGTTATTGACTTTCTGTGTTGTGTTGTTTTTCTTTTTCTTTCTCCTTTAACTATTCTTCTTTTATTTTATTTTATCTAACAATTTTTGTGTGTTTTTTTTCTTTTTTTGCAGACTGGAGAGTACTTGCGGGAATTTGGAGGCTCCTCTCGCATCCTCAAGTGGTACGAGGTTCTCCCCTTGGAGAGTTGAGTTCTCGCGAATGGGTTTGGGTTTGGCCGATTCATCTTCCTCCTCACGGACACTCATAATGACCGAATGCTCCTGACGGCTCTGGTGGAGAGCTGGTGGGATTCCGCCAACACCTTCCACTTTTCATCATTCTAGGCTACCTTAACTCTCCTAGATTTTTCTATAATTACTGGGGTCAGGATAAGGGGAGATCATATCCCCTTTGACCCCACCATTGACTCATGTCCAGGGGCACTTACTTGCCGGCTGGGTACGATCCCACCGCAGTTCGATTGTGGGCGCATTCGGTACTTATGGCTCATAGATAGTTATATAAGGTTTGAGTGCATCGAGCCCTGCCACTTTGAGTGGGTTGCTCGGGCATTCTTGCTCTATCTTTTCGGTGCTTTCCTATTTACGAACAGGTAAAACACCATCCAGTTGTACTATCTAGGGGCCTTGCATGACCTCCATCGGGTGGCGTCCTTTGATTGGGGAGGAGCAGTGCTGGCCACCTTATACACGAGCCTGTGGTCTGTGTGTCGGGCCAAGGTGATTTCTGTGATGGGGTAATGGAGGATTTTTGAGGTATGATCTTGATCACGCTCTTTGTCCTTTAATTCATTTGTATTCCTCATTGACTCGACCTAACACTTATTCAGTTTTCTTATTGTGTTTATTTTTTATCTTTGTCTTATTTATAGCTCTGGGCCTACAAGTTCCTAGGGTTACTGGCTCTAAAGAGTACTCACCCTGATCCCTAGGTCATCCCGAGGATAGTGCGGTGGGGTCGGAGCACGTATGGAAAGGAGGACGCGAAGGACATGAACTTGTACTGCCTCCATCTAGACCGCATATCCCCTGCACATGTATATTCTATTTTAATTTTATGCATGTTTGATTCTTTTTCGGTGATTGCTCTTGCATATAACCTGTGCTTGGTTTATTTTTTAGGTGAACTCGCGGGTGTGGGAGGGTATGAAGACTAGGGTAGGGAATGATCTGATGCGTACCCATCAGGCTTCTCAGATGAGGATCTTGCTGAAGGACCCATTTTGCCAAGAATGATTCCTAGACGAGCAGGTAGTAGTCTGACAGTCGCTGAGACTAGACCACTTTTGGGTCCCTCAGCCACCTCCACTGAGTATGAGGTTGACGCACACCATGCCCTTCGAGGACGTCATCGAGGCGATGTACGGCTTCACGGCTGCATATTTCCTAGTCGAGGGAGAGTATACTGCCTTTGCTCTTGACTTCCCGATGCGTCCGATGGACATCCAGCCTGCACTTCTGCAAGCTAGACAACCCTCAACATTTGAGGTTTCTTCTGTGGTTGGTGGTCGTCCTGCTCCTGCTGGTGGTAGTGGTGCCGCGACTACCTGAGTTGCCCCTACTGCTACTGGCGCTCATGCTCATCATCTGAGTATTTTACTCTGTTTATTCACTCGCATGCCTTTCTCTTTTTTATTTATTTATGCATATGTACATATACTAACTGCACATATTCTTTCCTTCTCTCTCTTTCTTTTTTTACTTGCAGCCTCGCTCTTCTAGCCGTACTTCTATTCATGGGACATCCTTATCTTTCCATGCCGCCACTCCGTCTGCTGTTGGTCCATCGACAGCTGCTTCCCAGGGGACTGCCCTACAGGCTGGGGTTAGGGCGCGTCAGACTGACAGTGATGACGACTTCGACTCGGGAAACGCCACCATTTCTGCATCCTCCGTCCCGGAGCCTCCACGTCATACTCGTCGTCGACGTGATTAGGATGTCCTATATTTTTCTCTCATTTATCTTGATGTACTCCATATACATTTTTCTCTTTTTTTATTTATATACATTTATTATTTGGATGGGATAGGCCTTCGTGCCTACTTTGGATATTTATTCAACATTCTCCTTTTTAGTTATTTTCCC
>JAUTBS010154862.1:0-12244 GCA_032361285.1 Aequorea victoria | reverse complement strand
ATAATACCTGAAATATTAACTCAAACACAACTAAGCCATTAGCAACAAATAAATCAAATTGTTGTTATGATCAAAACTAAAAACAAGCTTGATTGAGAGCTTTTAGGCTAACAGAGCCTTTACATGCTAAACATTTCTTCCTTAAACTCTAGATTCAAAAATGTCTTATGTTGCAAGTTACTGGAGAAAGTAAAAAGGAGCAGAAAATAGTGGTTGAAAACAAAAGAAAAATATACTGGTGAAAAATACGAAAAATGTGAAAAAAAATGAAAAAGATGAAAATATAGTTGATTGATCATCATTGTTAAGGAAAAACAAATGCTCATGTGATCAAAGAGAAGGCTAAAATAGTGAGAAAAGAAGATGATTGTGGTGAAAAGAAAGAAAATGAAACAACATGTGAAGTTGAGAATGAGGATTACTTATTAGAAAAGTCTCGTGTTAATAATTCTATAAGACATATTTTCTGACCTACACTTTATACACTTCCCTCTACCTAACTCTACAACCTAAAGTAAAGTCCTAATTTATTTTAAATAATGACATGATTTGAATCATGAACATAATATATGGATGGTATTGTGTAGCAGTTATCTAAATTTTTTACATTTAACATTCCTTTCATGAGACTAAGGGTATTCATTGATTATAGCGTTCTTGGAGTCATAAGTATGCAGAATATCTTGATTTGTTTTATTATCTCTGTTGCATACATATTTTGAGAGTTTAAAATACACCTGTTTATGAGTTAATATTTGTTGAGTGCATATCCAGTGAGTATTAAGTCAAAGTGCAGTTCTAATGGATTTTTGAAATTAGCTTTGAGATTGAGTTGTAGTTCATGCTAGCCAGGTTACATCACACACTCCGAGTATTGATCAAACAATATCTTTTTTACAAATTGACAGTGTCTTGAATTATGTACATGTTGTATATAAAGTGTTTAACTTTATTATTGATACTCAATGGTTGATCACCCTGAATAAAAGTTTGGCTTGTTTTTTTCTTTTTCTTTTTGGTTTTGTTTTGCTTGAGAACTAGCAAAATGTAAGTTGAGGGTGTGATCTGAGCTTAAAAGAGCACTTTTAAGTCATTCAACGTACATTTTATGTCCTTGAATCATTAATATAATATGTGTGTTAGTTGTATTTTCATGCAGCAATAGAAACACAACAGAATAATGACAAAGTTGGGTTAAGAGCAAGGAATAGTGAAAAAAGAGGACAAAAAGGGAAAACTGGAAAGAAACGTCCGGACACAATCCATCACGTCCGGACGCTCAAATAAGAAATAAACAAGGAATAGCCACGGGACAAAAATGTTCAGACGCAAATCCGAAATGTCCGGACGTTAAAAGCACCACTCGAGAGGTCTGGACAAAATGTTCGAACGCTTATAATTCACGTCCGAACGTTATGCGGAAAATTCAGTTTCCAATTTTGAATCCCTCGCGTGGTTTTTGGAAGGAGGTATAAAAAGAGGCAACTTATCAGTTTTTAGGGTTGCCAAAACCAGAAAAAAAAAAACATTAGAAGGCGACTAGGGTTCAAGAACGAAAGGAAGAAGATGATCAAGATGGCTCGTCTATCTGGATCAACATCGTTCATCTCGTCGATGAGCGGCTAGGTTCTTCATCTATGGTTTCGATGAAACCCTAGCTTATATAATATAGTTTTTGCTTTAGTTTTGGATGTTTATCTTTCTATCGGATCATTAGTTATATAGTATTTTTGGAGTTTTTGATTCTTGCTATCAAGAATGATTTTTAAACGTTTTATCTATCTTTTGATCATTATCCTTTTCTGTTATTAGAATAATGATATGTTATACAATGTATTTCTTCACCTCAATGAATGTGTGTTGTGATAGAATATACTTGGAGAAGACGCGTTGTGCCATAACTCGATTATGGACAACCCGTGCTAATCTAGTTATTCTATGCCGATTACCATTCCTTTAATTTTTTTGGATGCATCATTAGGGCTTGTAGCCATAATGATGTTTTGAATGATCTGTGTGAAAGTCTCTAAAACTATTTTAAAACTTGCAATTACTAAGTTATGATGGATTCGTATTCCCTAGATATATTTTAATCAGTTTTAATTCACTTTAATTGCTTTCTTTAGCTTAATCAACAATTCACCCATTTTTACTTCCTACTTTCGAATTAATCATAGAATTAATTAGTAAAATAGATAGCTTAGCCTATTTGACCCTGTGGAACGATACTCGATCTTCACCACTATTCTATGGAATAGTTATTTTAATCGAATTAAATAAATATTATTTTTTATCACACAAATGACGAGATCACTCATCCTTAGAAAATACATAATTCTTCATGAAGCTAGGGTTTGCATCCCTTTGATTCGCTGGACATGAGAAGTGTGATTGGAACTAGGGGCGTTCACCCCATTGATTTACTCGACCGCCGACAATATGATTGGAACTAGGGGCATTGACTAAGATGAAGAGTGAGAGAATCTATCTTTGAATTACTTGATGGGGAAATGTATGTGTGAGGAATCCTCTCAAAAAATGTACCACCCTCATCTTTTTTAAAATGAAACGCTCTCAAGTTTTAAAGGTTTTTTAAAAGAAAAGCAGGGTTTTATATTTTTTAAAAGAGAGTGCCCCAAGTGCGTCTGTGTTAAGGGCCGCACAATTGGAGTCGCCACTTGATTTTTAATGAGAAACCAAGAAAACCAAACTTTTAAGGTACTAGTCCGTCGTTATCAGAGATAATGGTTCGGGAGCTAGGGTACGAGATGGGAAGGTGTTAGCACCCCTCTCGCCCGATCAAAAGTTCGGCCTCTACTTAACCATTTTTTAGTTTTTGTCTTAAGTTTTTCAAAAGTAACATATAGCAAATGGGGGTTGAAGAGTGATCAAACAAAATCAAGCAATAAAACAAAACATAACCTAAAACTAAAGGTTTTCTAAGCATGCTTGCACTTAATTGCATGTTAAAAGCGGAGATGGCAGTATATCAATGCATTTATACAAACAAAATAAGCATGATGTTAATGTGAAAGGGTGTCTAAAGCTTCCGGGAAGCTACTGATTTTCACAGAGGTGGCGCACGCCACCTTTGAATTCTCTGGAAGTGACACACGTCACTATAGCTGAGTGAGCTCAACATTTGGAGGACCAAAAAGGGGTACTATTTTAAGAAAATAGTGTGTTCGTGTGCCAAAGTATTTTATATTCTGAAGGAATTAATAAAATATGGAATTTCAAGTAACTGGTTTTCAACACAGTATAAAACCTACGTTGCATGCTTTTCTAAGGGAGAAAGAAAAGAGGTTTTTACATAAATGAAAATAAAGCCGGGGAGAATGAGGATAATGACCTCTTTCTCCCCTTTACCAATAAAAACTAAACAAAATGATGACTTACCAGAAATCCTGGATGAAAAGTGAGTTTCAAGCGTAGGCGAGAGGGCTATTCGGTAGTTTCCTCAAATATAGTGCGTCCTATCTCGGGGAGTTCTCCGTATAGCCTCGAGTCATTGGAACTTGGCCAGTATAGAGAATTTTAGGTTAAGTATAGGTTAGTATCATAATTATAATATGATAGAGTATTGACACTCTTTGGGTCCTCTCTCTGAGAATAGCTGGGGTATGGGTTCTATTGATAGAAGTTTGGGCAAAGAAGGTGAGCAATGGTAGAAGCTTTCTCTGAAGGTGGCACACGCCAATGTTGGAGGGGGCGTGAGCCAGGTTGAGGCAGCATGCGCCATTGTTGGAGGTGGCATAAGCCAGGCAGGAGATGGCATGAGCAAGGTTGAGGTGGCTTGGATAAAGTTATGAAAGGAGAGCGTGCATCACTTTGATGTAGCACGTGCATGGCTAACAAATGAGGTAGCGTGCCCCACTTTGAGGTGGCGTGCGTCTGGTTTAAAAGGAGCACTAAAAGGTGTTTTTAGTATTTTTCATATTTTTGGATTATTTGGGGTATATTAGGGTATTTCTTGGACTCTCGGGCTCATATGAAGTTTCCTTCAATGTGATTTATGTATGTAATCATCATTGGAAGCAAACCGGATAAGCCTATATGCGGGTTAGTCAAAATTAGAGTGTCTGCAGTATGGTGTTGAAGCTGAGGCATGACAAGGAATGAATTGTTAAGGGTACGCTATTTTTGAAGACCTTTACATTTTATGACAGTCAATGCATCACAAGTGAACTTCGTTAAACATGCGTACGAAAATTGTGAACATGAGAGGAAAAATTCTTAATATTTTGATTTTGTCGTGATAATTCTTAATATGGTGGAAGAAAATTTTTCTTCATAAAGTTGTCCCCTAAAAACGTCTAGAGGTATCCATCGTTCTATTAGGGTACAAACAAGATGAGCTAGAACAAAAAAAAAAAACAAAAAAAAAAAAGTTTTTTTAGTGTCTTTTGATCATGTCTCTCCAAGATAACTATTTTCAAAATAATATATCAAAAGGTAAAATTTTATTTTGAGTGTCTAAATGTTTCACCTATGTCATGTCACATGTGGAATTTTCAGAAGTATCCATGGTCCAGAGACACTTTGGATTGGGCATCATCACTACTATTATTAGTTGGTGAATCAGAGAAAATCAAATCAAAGAGAAGCATTAGCCCAATTTTTGCAAAGTTATCTAGATTATTTGCTATGAATATATAATTATGTGATGTCTATTTTGCTTGCTAAGATATGCAGTTATGGTCTTGTCTTAGGTAACTACTTTGGCATTGACTCTTTGTTTGTCCCTAAGATAAATGTCCTGTGATGCTTGTTGCTCCTAAGTTAACTGCTTAGGATGTCTTTGCTTAGGTTTGGGATTTCATATCTTTTCTCTTAAAGTAATCGCTTATGGCCGTTAGATGATATCTAGGATAACTACCTAGGTTTGAAGATGCTTTTCTTGGGTAACCACCTAGCCTTGATGATATTTTTTAGGATAACCACCTAAGTTCAAAGACTTTATAGGGTAACCTCCTAGTTTCGAAAATAACCTCTAGGGTAACTTCAGACTTAAAAAATCACATCTAGGGCAACCACCTAGCGTAAAAGATTATTCTTAGGGTAACCATTGAGAATTAAAAATGTTTTCTAGGGTAACTAGCTAGGTTTAAGAAGAATTTCTAGGGTAGTTTCATGATATATTCTAGAGTAACTACCTAACTTCAAAAATATTTTCTATGTTAACCACCTAGCTTTAAAAATAGTTTTTAGGGTAATCATCTAGTTTTGAGATGTTTCTACAGTAACAACCTAGGTTAAAGAAAGTTTCTAGGGTAACCACCTAGGTTTGAAAATAGTTTTTAAGGTAATAACCTAGCTTTAAAGATAGTTTTTAGGGTAACTACCTAGGTTGAAGAATGCTTTCTAGGGTAACCACCTAGGTTTAATGATACTTTCTAGGGTAATTTCCTAGACATGAAAATGATTTCTAGGGTAACTAGCTAAGTTTTGATGATAATTTATATCGTAACTACCTATCTTAAAGATGTTTCCTAGGGTAACCACCTAATATTGAAGAGATGTTTTTTAGGAAAACCACCTAAGTTTGAGAATAATTTCTAGGGTAACTTCCTAGACTTGAAAATGGCCTCTAAGTTAATCACTTAGTTTGATGATGTTTTTTTAGGGTAACCACCTAGGTTAAGAATGCTTTCTATGGTAACCACTTAGGTTCAGGGATACTTTCTAGGTAACCACCTAGGTTTAAGATGATATTTAGGGTAACTACCTAAATTTTGGTGATAATTTACAAGGTAACTACCTATCTAAAATATGTTTCTTAGGATAACCACCTAATCCTGAAAAGATATTGTCTAAGGTAATCACCTAAGTTTGAGAATAATTTCTAGGGTAACATTCTAAGCTAGAAAATGATATCTACAGGGTAATCACATGGATTTAAAAATGTTTTCTACGGTAACTACCTAGGTCACATGGATTTAAAAATGTTTTCTACGGTAACTACCTAGGTCGAAGAAGGCTTTCTAGGGTAACCACCTAGGTGCAAGAATACTTTATAGGGTAACCACTTGGGTTTAAAAATGACCTATAGGGTAACTACCTAGGTTTTGATGATAATTCATGGGGTAACTACCTATCTTAAAGATATTTCCTAGGATAAACACCTAATCTTGAAGAGATGTTTTCTAGGGTAACCGTCGAGTCTTAATATGTTCTTTAGGGTAACTACCTAGGTTGAAGAGAAGTATTCTAGGGTAACTACCTAGATTGAAGAAAAATTTTAGGTTAACTTCCTAGACTTGAAAATAACATCAGTGGCTCACTGATCACTCGAAGGAGTTCAAAAAAAATTGCATGAAATGAGCCATTGCCAGAGTTTTCTAGATGAAGGAGACTCCTGACGATTGAGGTCGATTTATGTATCATGGCATCATGGATGACATTACGCACTGTCCCATGCTAAGAGATTTCAAAGAGGACAAGATTCTCAATGACTGAGGTCGAGTTACATGTCTAGTACTGTGAACGAAGTCTCACTCTGCACTTTTTAGCAAAGTTCTCAAAGTGGAGGAAATTCTTAATGATTGAGGTCGAGCTACATACCAGGCATCCATGATGAAGTCCTACTCTACCTTGAATTACAGCTTTCAAGATGGAAGAGATTTGAATGGATGAGGTCAAATTACATACCAAACATCGAGGACGAAGTCATGCCCTGCCTTGAATTAAAGTTTTCAAGGCAGAAGAAATTTTGAACGACTGTGGTCGAGTTATATATCTGGCATTGTGAATAAAGTCACACCTTACCCTTAATCAATGAATCCAAAGGATCAATAGAAATTATGTTACTATTTTCAAACCATTTACCAAAAAAAAATATGAACTCTTCTGTCGAAATCATTATTCGATGGAGGTTTTCCTATGTTCTGCTATATTCATTTGTGTTATATTGAAATAATGGTTTCATTTGTACTGTTGGGAATGAGGCATTTTCATTTTTTGATATATACTCCATCCCCTCAAGTTTTATAAAAGGATAGCTCACATTTGTATTGTTCGAATTGTATTCATTTGTGTACTCCAAAAGAGTAAAGGATCATTTTGTGTATAAGAATTGGGATGGTGAATTTATGCTAGTATGTTGACATGTTGGGTTAACTATCTCATTTCTCATTCAGTGATGCACAACAAAATATTTTTCTTTACAAGGAAGATATTTAAGTAAGTTCTGAACATAAAACATTAACTTTCGTAAAAGATAGAGTATGTGACAACCTCCAAAATAAAGGTCATGGTAACATGGGTTTAATGTAAAATTCGAGAATTTTTAAAAATAATAAATTATTTAATCAAAATAAATTATGAGGAAAATTTAATTAAATTAGTAGAGATTTTAAAAATCTTATTACACTAACAAATAAGTAATAAAAATGTTATCAAATATATTTATTAATTGATAAAGATAGTTAATTAAACTAAATATTACGAAAATTTTAATTGAGAGAATAAATTGATATTATTAATTAATGGAAGAAGAGGTATAGAAGAAGAAAGAAAAATAATTAGGAAACAAGATAAATGGGACAGCCAATAGCTGGCATTGTTGGTTATGGAAAATAAGGGCTAAGGAGGGAAATCAGGAGATGATCTGTGATTTCGTGGCCTCCATTTCATTTTAAATGGGATTCCCCCTCCCCCAGAAAACCCATATTTCTCTGCTCTCTCTCTCTCTCTCTCTCTCTCTCGGTTCCTCTTCCCAGCAACACCACCGCTGCCATCACCACCCAGCACAGCTGCCACCACCATCGTTGGCATCACACCTATGGACACCGCCATCATCGTCGTCTTCATCATCATCATCTTCGGGGTGATCACAGGTTAAGCAAACCTCACACCCTCTGCTTCTATTTTGCTACAACGGATAGATACATATGTAGTTATATATATATATATATTATCATATAGTTAGATTATAGTTTTGTTTAAAGATTCATCTACCAATCATTTGATTAAATAAGAAAATACAAAGTTAAATGATTTTAGATAAACCAGAGGAATAGATTCGATATATACATATATATTTGTATATAAACAATAAGTATGTATATATATAACAGTTTATATATATAAACTGATTCCATGTATATAAATATCATGAAATCAATCATGAAAATATATTTATAACTCTCGGAAATATCATAAATCATATTAGAAAAATAAAATCAAGAAGAAAGAATGGAAGAAAGACCCCAAAGTCTTGGAGTTCCATCGCCATTAATGGCTGCTCCGAAGATTTGGGTCGACTCACCATGCTCCTTTGCCTCTGAGTCGACTCATCCATACCTTGGGTCGACCCATGACCTGCCTAAATCGACCCTTGTGACCTTAGAACACCTGAGTCGACTCATCATCTATATGAGTCGACTCATAGTACCTCTTTATGCCCTGAGTCAACTCACCACCATTTGGGTCGACTTACATCCCCTTAGCTGCCTTGGGTCGACACTGCCTTCCTCACCTTGACCCTTTTGTGACCTAAGAGCACTTGGATCGACTCACAGAACCCATTAGTCGACCCACAGACACCTGAGACCACACCAGACCACCTTGGGTCAACCCAGAGCCTCTGTGGTGTCGAATCATGGTCACCTGAGGGGTTTGGGTTGACTCACAACCCTTGTGAGTCGACTCACAGTGATCTGTTTTACCTTTGAGTCGACACACAGCTTGCTGTGTCAACTCACATGCTGCCTAGAACCCTTTGGGTCGACTCAGGGACCATCTGGGTCAACCCATCCACCAAAAAATGTTGAAAAATGCTAAATTTAATTCTTAAATACTTAGGCCCTGTTCGGGCACCAGTTTAAAATCTGAATTAAAGTAATTAAAGATTTATTTAACACCAAAAACAAACATGGAAACTATTAAAAGATTAAGGGTCTGTTTGGTAAGTTTAATTAGTATATTAGCCTCCTTTATTGATTTTAATTATTGTATTATATAATCAGATTGACATAGATTGTATTCTTATTTTTTTAAGCTTGTATTGAACATCAGGTGAGTGGTTACATACTATGTATCTTTCAACAAAATCCTCGTATCTCCCAAAAATAATTTGAAATGAAAATATATATGTTGTAAATATCTTCAATATGATATTGTATGTTATTCTTCCTGCAAAATCATGGCATAACTGTTTAAGATAATGAAAGAAAATTATTTTTTATATTATTATGGTGCGATTATGATAGAATTCTTGGGATATAAAAAAGTCTAAGGAAAAGTTCTCTTCGGAGGTGACTTTGGCCAATTAGATAACAGACCCGATTTGAATCTCGTGGTGACTCTAGCTGACTCAACAGTTTAAAGGATAGTCCGGGTGTATCCGGTGACCTTAACCGGGATCGTTTAGGGAATAAACTCAGGTGCCAACCTGTGGTGACTCTATGTCGATATTGAATCTAATAGGCCAAGAGGCCCTGAGTTATGATGTGGCATTGATACTTATTATACTCAAGTTGTTCCTGTAGCAATTGTTTGATTACTCTCACTCTCGGATGAGCATATCGCTATACCATATTATGATGATACTGACATATTTTGTTTTATGATTTGAGGAGACCCTGATGTCCAGTTTGAAATCTTTGTGACTCGTATTAGCGAGACCAAATGAAAAAAGATATGTATTTTCATGAAATGAAATGATGTGAAAAGAAATAAAATAATGGATTATGTGTTTACCCTTTTGATTATATTGTATATGTCATGCCATGATTATGTTAAGGTACAAACTATTTGAATCTCCTGTTTTAGAACTGTATCGTATTATGCATATTTTTATTCACCAGCATAGCTGATGTTGTTATATAACTTTTCAAGTAACCCGTGAGATGTGATCTAGTTGATGGACTGTTGCGTGGGATCCAGGAGTATAGACCTCTAGGACATGTATATTTATTTGGCTTCCGTATTTGAATAAAATAAACAATTGATTATGAGCTGTTGAGACAGCATTGATGAGATTATTGTGCTGTTTGACCCACATTTATGATTATGAATTTTAATTGTTTAAATTCTTAGAAATTGAATATTAATTTAGCATTTTGTTAGCTAATTATTGTTATAGGCTTACTTCGTTCGTTGGGCCAAGACTCATGATCCATGGTCGGTCACATTTTTCAAATTGGAGTGTGACATTTAATTTGTATTGTTTATAATGAGACATTAAATTTGTGAGATAAATACTCCATCCTTCGATGTAGAACACATAATATTGTTTGAAGTGTATTCATTTGTGTAAGACTTTCAAATGTATTTCATGTATGAGAATTGTGGGTATTTCACGTACCAAATAGGGGTATTCTTATTCTTAGTTCACTTGATAAGCATAATGAGATTGTTTCCTCATTATAATGACTGTTACCTCATTTTTAAGTGTTACAAATACTTGTATTTTGCATTTTCAAAATACTTGAAACACTTAATTGACATACTCCGTGAAAATAATAGGAGAATGCGTGAATTATCACACTTTGCATGCTCTTCTCATACATGTTCCTTCATTCCATATAAAAAACTCATTTCACATTGTCTTCCTAGTTTGTTTTGCCACCAAAATTGCAATTTACAAACCATTTCTAAATTTCACTTCATTAAAAATGTTGGGTTCTCATTTGAAACTTACAAATTAGTTTTCATTTGTCATTTCGAAAACAAATCTCATATTCCCGATACTTATACATGAAATGAATTATAGGATGGGATGCCTTTTCTTTGGGTTTTCTACTACAGAAAAAAATGAAAAATGTTAACAGTGGTCTCATTTTGGGGTTTTCCTCATTATAGTGATTTTTTTGAAACAATTCGACTAATACTGGCAGTGCACGTTTCTCATTTCAACTAACACTGGAGGTGTTCATTTCTCATTTCCAATATGCATGTGATAAATCTTTTTTTCATTTTTGGTCAATGAACAAGGCTGAATTATCATTTCTAACCTATAGATCAGTGTTCATTCCACATTTCAACCTTATATACCAGTGCACGTTTCTCATTTTTGCATTATTATCGAAGTTGCATTCTCATTTTCATAAAAAAATAAGAACAGTGTTCATTTCTCATAAAATGAGAAATAATCACTGCATTTTCTCATTTCCAACATGCATGTAACAAATGGTTGTGATAATTTATCATTTGCATGTAAAAACTCATTGGTCATTGCTCATTTGCATCATAACAATCAGTACCGGCATAATTTCTTCATGTGTTTCACCATTGTACTATTAGAAACTAATTAGAATGTATAAATGCGCATATTGGATTATGGTGTTATTGTGTGCTACATCTTGAGGCAGTACATGAAGAATAAGAGTATTGAACACGCATTTTCCTAGAGTCATGCAAGATGTTGAGAGTTGAAATGTTGTAGGACTTCTTTATAGATCCTAGCAGAACGTGGAACCAAGAAAGTGACAATTTTGAAGAGTTATGTTCCATGGATGTTTTTTCTGACCATACATAGTTTTGGGTGATTTGATTAACTTTTTTGTATATCTTTTAGAAACAATATATTGTTACCCTATTTCTTTTGCCACCATAGATTGCTGATTTAGGAATCTAGTATTGCATTTTCATAATTGCATTGCAATGCTCATTTATCATTTTTGTTTAATGATCAGCACTAATTTCTCATTTCTGCTCAAATTTGCATTATAAAACTCAGTGCACATTTCTTATTTTTCAAATTGTGTTCTCATTTCAACTAACACTAGCAGTGCACATTTCTCATTTCAACTAAACATTAGTAGTGATCTTTTCTCATTTCTAACATGCATGTGACGAACAATTTCTTATTTTTGCTCAATGAACATGGTTAAGTTATCATTTCCAACCTATAGATCAGTGTTCATTTCTCATTCGAACCTTATATATACCACTGCACGTTTTCTATTTCTGCATGATTGTCGAAGCTACATTCTCATTTCCAACAACAATGAGAACAATGAGAAATTATCACTGTCTTTTCTCATTTCCAACATGCGTGTAACAAATGGTAGTGATAATTTATCATTTGCATCTAAAAAATCAGTGCTCGTTGCTCATTTGCATCATAACAATCAGTGCTCATTTCACATTTTCTTCAAATTGTGTTCTCATTTCAACTGACATTGGCAGTGATCATCTCTCATTTCCAACATGCATGTGGAAAACCATTTTACATTTTTGCTCAATAAATAAGGCTTGGTTCTCATTTCCAACCTACAACTTAGTGTTCATTTCTCAC
>JAUTBS010154751.1:0-12246 GCA_032361285.1 Aequorea victoria | reverse complement strand
AAGGCTTTCTTGGTTTCGTTGGGCCACAGGCCCATGAACCATGGCCGGTCACCATTCCCTCATTGGGGCGTGACATATTGTGTGTGTTATTATTTACCGGTTGTTGTGTACGGTCCAAATAAAGTGATATCAGAGCCTAGATGAAGTATCGGTGAGTTTCGACAAGTTTTGGCAAGCTTCGGTACAATCTACTCAAATTGAAAGTTGATCGGAATCAACTTTGAACCACACCCCGAGTAGTGTCTCACTGAGACGAGATCGGCGATGCAAAAACAGTCGGCATTGGAACCTACACGCGCCCCCATGCACTACCTGGAGCAACGTTTATAAGGCCCAGTCACGGCCACACGACAACGCATCTTTCTCAGCCAAACAGCGAGCCAACTCACGAGTCAACCCGTCAACTCGCGAGTCTACACGCGAGTCAACCCAACCGCCTGAGCCGTGCACGAAAGCCGAGCCGTTGATTGAGACGTTGACGAAGGACTTTGACTACTATTTTGACCAGACGATATTTTTGTTTCCCGGTGCGAGAAATTGACATTTTTTCGCAAGATTTTGACCTGGGATCGAGAGATTTTGATCTAAAGCAAAGGTAGTGCCTGTGTATAAGAGGTATTTATTTTTTGGCTTTAGTTTTACTCTAAAACAATCTAAATATTGTGTCATACATTCGATATTTTGACCATTTTGTTAGTTTTATTATTCTTTCCTCATAAGATTCTAGATAGTTATTATTCCCACTATAAAAGAGTGATATCCACCTCCTAGACAAGTAGAGAGATGGAAAACACTGCCCCAGGAGCTATGATAAAGTTTACAGCTTCAAACTTTGTTATATGAAAACCGCGAATGGAAGATATTCTTTATTACAAAGACTTGCACGACCCTCTGGAGAATGAAGGTGTTAAACCAGCTGGAAATATAGACGCCGACTGGACGAAGATGAACTGGAAGTCTATTGGTCTCATCCCACAATGAATCGACCACAGTGTTTTTCATCATGTCGCTAAGGAGACGAGCGTCTTTTGCCTCTGGAAGAAGTTAGAGGCCATGTACCAGTCCAAGACATCCCGGAACAAAGCCCTATTGATGAGGCGGCTTGTGAACCGGAAGCTTAAGTCAGGCAACTCTGTAACCGAACATACTAGTGAGTTTCAGAACCTGGTGAACCAGCTTGCGACCGTGGGAATGGAGCTTGATGATGAAACTCAAGTATTGTTGCTTCTCAGCTCCTTACCAGACAACTGGGAGATATTGGTGGTTTCTCTCAGTAATTCTACGGAAGGAAAGTTGACCATGAATATAGTCAAAGACGCTTTGTTCATCGAGGAATCTAGAAGGAAGGAAATGGGCATGGAACAGCCCCAAGCTCTCGTTACGGAGAACAAAGGCAATCGAGAAAGGAGTAGAGGCAGAAGTGAAAGAAGGTCTCATAATAATGATGAATCTAGAGATAACAATAGCCAGTTCAGATCCAGAGTCCAGTGTTATGGATGTGGCCGGGAGAGCCATATTAAGAGATTCTGCAGATTTAAGAAGGCGGGGCAATGCCTCAATCAGCAGAACGCAAAAGACGTCAGCACATCAGCCACTGTATCAGAGACTTTAGTACACTCTGTCAACGAAGAATGTCTCCATCGTGCAGACCACGACACAAAGTGGATCATTGATACAGTGGCCTCCTACCATGTCACTCCCCGGAGAGAGTTCTTCAGTTCTTACAAAGATGGAGATTTTGGTGCAGTTAGAATGAGTAACGATAGCCATTCTAAGATCGTAGGAGTTGGGGAGATTTTCATCTAGACAATCGTTAGATGCAGGATGGTGCTGGGAGACGTAAAACATGTTCCTGATGTACGTCTCAACTTTTATCAAGAAGTGCTCTGGATTGCCTGGGATATAAGAATACCTTTAAAAACGGTCCTGGAAGCTGGCCAAGGGAGCGCTAGTTGTAGCAAGAAGGCAGGCGTGCTATACACTCTTTAAGACTTAGTTGAAGATCTGCTCAGATAACCTATATGCAGTTGACGGTGAGGCTTCACCGAACCTGTGGCATAAAAGTCGGGCCCATGTGAGTCAAAGAGATTTGGAGATTCTAGCAAAGAAGGCGCTCATTCCCTTTGCTAATGGTATAAACCCTTATGAGGACTGTTTATATGTGAAACAGTCATTTTTGAGGAACAAATTAGAGGTGTTGAGTTTGGTACACTCTCATCTTTGTAGACCTGTGAAGGAAGATACTTTTGGAGGTAGAAAGTATTTCTTGACTTTTATTGACGATGCATCAAGCACGATATGGGTGTATTTCCTGAAGATCACTGATGGGGCATTCCAGTATTTTTAGAGGTTCCATACGATGGTGGAACAAGAGACAGGGAAGTGTTTGAAGTGTCTCCACACGGGCAATGGTGGCGAGTACACAACAAACGAGCTTAGAGCCTATTATGTTGAACGAGGTATTCTGCACAAGAAGAAAGTCCCCGGGACATCCCAACATAATGGAGGTGCAGAGAGGATGAATTGCACATTATGGAGAAAGATAGATGTTTGCTCAGAATGGTCAAGTTGCCTAAACCATTCTGGAGAGAAGCCATAAATTCTGCCTGTTATTTGATGAACCGATCACCATCTATCTCGCTGAATTTTGAGACATTCGAGAAGATCTGGACTGACGCAAATGTCTCTTACTCTCATCTGAGAGTATTCAGATGTAAGACGTTTGCTCATGTGTCAAGGGAGCAAAGATCTAAACTCGATGACAGGTTCACTCCATACATTTCTGTGGGCTATGGAGATGCCAAATTTGAAGTCAGATTATGGGATACTGAGATGAATGAAGTGATCCGGTACAGAGACGTAGTTTTTTACGAAATCCATACTATTGAAGACTTTGTCTTGAAGCCAACAAAGTCTGTTAGTGCCCCAGTACCAGCTCTTATACAAGAAGGTGCCATGAAGGAAGTACAAGATCCAGAAGCATTATGAGAAGGTGTCGAGCAGGGGGAGCATACCCCTCCACCAGAAGTTGAAGAAGAAGGTGTTCAGCAGGAAGAGCATACGCCTCCACCAGATGATGAGGTAGAGAGTGTTGAGCAGGGTGAGCAGACCCCTCAACTAGAATTCAATCAAGTGGGTGTTGAGCTGGGAGAGCAAACCCCTCCACCAGTGATCGAGAAACCTTAAGAGAGAACGGCCAAAGAGTACAGGCCGCCGACTAGAGATCCTGCTTCTGATGATATGACAATTGATGGAGAGCCCAAAGGTTATCGGGAGGCACTGACCCAGAAAAAGAAATGCCAGATAGGAGTAAGAGGTGAAGATCGTAGAGATGCACTCCAACAGAAGGGTCCGATGACACATCCTCTCCTATGGGGTTGGAGGGGGAGAATTGTGGGGTTCCATCCCCATCAATTGTAAAATCTTCAAGCATGCCACAGCTTCCATTTGTAACCATTGACGACTTCTGCAACAATTGTTGATGATTGGGTAGATGGATTCGGATAGGATACGATCAGATTGGGTTGGATGATTGAAGATTGAATTCGTTGGATACTTGAAGATAAGATCATTAGAGATTGAAGACAAGGATATGATCTTATCCTTGTGGAAGAAGATCACCTCATAGCCTATTTAATGGAGCCTCTGCATTGAGCAGAAGGTAGAGTTGGTGAGGAACACAGAGTAATGTAATCCTCTGTTGTAAGGTTCGATCGATCATTCGATGGGGGATTGAGGCATTGAGCTTTGCTCTGTCGTTGTTGGGTGTGTGAGTGTTGAGAAGAGAGTTGAGTGTCGAGTGAGGTTGTAAGAACAAAGTGGATGATCTCTGTTGGTTTCTCTCTTATTCTCTCCATGTTTGTCTTCCACCGTTTATTAATCTCATTTTGTTCCCGCTCTCCGTGGACGTAGGCTATTAAACTGAACCACGTTACTCCTCGTCTATTGTATGTGTGGTTGCTTGTCGTGTGTAGTAAATGCTCCCAACACATAATATGACAAATAAGCAGAAGTAAAGCTACTAGAAATGAAGAATGCACGTTGGCCAAGCTAATCACGGTAGGATAACATCAATTTAAGTCACCACCAAGTGAAAGGAGCTGATCGAGGCCGGACTAGAAAAGAAGTAAGCTCCCAAACAAAGCTTTTGTGTTTAAAATTAGGATGACAATGTTAGGAAAAATTAAATAGTTTTTAATAGAAAAAAACTCAATTTCTAATTTCGTTTAAACAAAAATAACTGGAACTGAAGAAAATTACAGAAGAAGAGGGAAACATAGGAGAAGAAGCAGAACGGGAAGAAGAGAGAGTAGATATACCAGAATTACAAAAGCAGATAAAGGCGGGTGATAAACACTCTGTCTTTAAAGCAGATTTAACTCTCGCTCTCGGTGCTTACAGATTTGGACGTCTGCCTCCCAGGAATACTTGATCTATCGAACAGCGAAAGTGGTACTACAATCTGCTGTGCTCGGCGAAACAAAACAATACTTGTACTCTCTCTTTTTTGCAAAAGAAGAATACTCAAAAAATGAATGAGTTAAATAGGAAGATGGACTGCCTTTATATAGGTATTGAGACACATGTTCAGGCATTTCCGATCTGACACAAAACTAGTACGGTTTGAACTAGATGTCTGTAGTAAAAAACTCGAACGGTCATGAGCCGGTTCGGTTTGGTAACTACCCAATTGAGCAGTCATGAACTGGTTCAATAAAAAAAGCCCAACTCAGCTACAAAATTTATTTAAATTTAATGAGTTTTATCCAAAAAGATAAGATCCAACTTGAGGACCCGCCCGTTCGAGACCCAGACTCGGACTTAGCACGGCACAGCATAGCTCGGCCTGGTCGGTCGGCGACGCGCGCGCGTGTTTGGGTTCAGTCCTAGCCCAAGCTCACACTTGGGTAGGTCCTCCCCCTTCCACAAAATTGGGTAACCCCAAGGAAACCCAAGCCTTAGTCTAAAGTTTGTTTATATATACCCATAAAATTTTTCTTGAACTTTCAATATGGGACAAGAGTGTTACCATCATTTTTTGCCTTTTCAACTTCATGACTTTGGAATTCATTTTCTCATTCAATATTCAATAGTTTTAATCAAACAAATACATTATCTTAATGTACTCACGCCGGTGAACACAACCCCGCCCTAACCTATCTTAACCGGTGTGTGGCTCCCACCTAAGACTTGGCTTAAAGATTTCCATTAAAACCATTATTTTCCAACAATCCTCCACATGAATGAAAATGACAAAGGAAATTATGCAACAACAAGATGCAGACCTAGATAGAGTACAAAGCGGAAATCTCCTGTATCAGGATAGGTGGTTGGTTGCCTTGAACATTCTCTTGTGATAAACTATCGGACTTACTGGCTAACCAGTGGACATGATGCCTTAAACTGTTCAACTGTTTGTGTAAGCTAAGACAATAGGATGTTACACATAATCTTTCCAAATATAGTTTTGGTTCTCACGGTTGTGCTCTTTTTAGCCCTGTGTAGTTCCTGGTTTTTATGAGTGCTTTAGAGAATTTCACGTTCTCAATTCTCATGAAAGCGGCCCCACTTCACACTAACATATGTGATTTCTTATTAAGAGTATCCTGCTATACTCCACTTATTTCTTCAAGTTATAAGAATCATTAAAAGCAAGCTTATCCTTAACTATTTGCAGGCATCACTGTTGTGTTTTATCATAGGAGCGGGTACGAGAAATTATCTCCTTAGTGATCTTTTCGTCTCCCACAATTCGGTTATTTCTTTGAACCTAGATCTTGGGATCTCCAGTCAGGTAGGTTGGGTTTCCATTGTAGAGACCATTACGTAGTAGGCTTCAGACCCATTCCTTTCAATGATTTGCTAAATAATTCTCTATTTAACCCTTTGGTTAGCAGATCCGCGATATTATTCTTTGACTTTACATAGTCGATAGTGATAATTTTATTTGAGAGTAGTTGTTTAACGGTATTATGTCTACGACGAATATGTCGAGACTTACCATTATACATGCTATTTTGTGTCCTACAAATAGCTGATTGGCTATCGCAATGTATACAAATTGTGGGCACCGATTTAGACCATATTGGAATATCTTTTAAGAAATTGCAAAGCCATTCTGCTTCTTCACCTGCTTGATCTAAAGCGATAAATCTAAATTCTATTGTGGATCTTACGATACATGTTTTCTTAGAAGATCTCCATGACACGGTTGTACCCCTTAGAGTAAAGACATATCCGCTAGTGGATTTTGAGTCTTTAGTATCAGATATTCAATTTGCATCACCATATCCTTCAAGTACAACAAGATATCTCGAATAGTGCAATCCATAGTTCATGGTACATCTTAAATATCGAAGAACCCTACCTATAGCCTTCTAGTGGTCATCCCATGGGTTACTTGTGTATCGACTCAGCTTACTAACTGAGTATGTTATGTCTGGCAGTGTACAATTCATTATGTACATTAGGCTGCCTATGATCTACGAATACTCTAGTTGATTTATGCTTTTACAATTATTCTTGGATAGATGAAGATTCACATCTACTGGTATTTGAGCTGAACTGTTATCATATTTTTTAAATTTCTCAAGTATTTTCTCAATATAATGAGACTGAGATAAAAGAATTCCATCAGATGTTCTAGTGATTTTAATCCCTAGTATAACATTTGTAACACCCATGTCCTTCATATCAAATCTACTGTTTAACATGTTCTTAGTAGTTTTAATAATCATATTATTGTTACCAATAATAAGCATATCATCAATATAGAGATAGACAACAACACATCCTTTGTCTATTTCTTTAACATAGACACATTTATCGCATTCATTAATACGAAACTCATTTGACATCATAACACTGTCAAATTTCTCATGTCATTACTTTGGTACTTGCTTTAAACCTTATAATGATTTAACAAGCTTACATACCTTTTTCTCTTGCCTTGGAATATCAAAACTCTCTGATTGTTCCATGTATATTTTCTCATCCAGTTTACCATTTAGGAATGATGTCTTAACATCCATCTGGTGTATCTCTAGATTGTATACTGCTGCTATAGCAATTAACATTCGGATGGAGGTTATTCTCGTGACTGGTGAGTAGATATCAAAGTAGTCTAGATCTTTTTTTGTTTGTATCCTTTAACAATAAGCCTAGCTTTGTATCTGTCAATTCAACCATCTATTTTCATCTTTCTCTTGAATATCCACTTATATCCAAGTAGTTTACAGCCTGGTGGAAGATCTACCAATTCCCAAGTATGATTTTGCAAGATGGATTCAATTTTACTATTAATAGCCTCCTTCGACCACCATAGAGGTGCTTCAGGAGTGGACATTATTTCCTTATAATTTTGAGGCTTATTTTCTAACATGTAAGTTAGATAATTTGGACGAAATTTTTTTGATTTCCTATTTCTTGTTCCACGTCTAGGTTTATCAATATTTTCCACCTCTTGGTCTTTGCAGTATCATAAGTTCTTTTATTAGAATTTATCTTTTGTATGAATTTATAAGGAAAGATATCTTCAAAAAATGAAGCATTCCTTGATTCAATAATTGTGTTGATATGAACATCCGATATATCTGACTTATGTACTAAGAATCGACATGCACTGCTATTTTTTGCATATCAAATGAATACACATTCAATAGTATTTGGTCCTATCTTAGTTTATTTTGGAGTAGGAACCATTACCTTAGCCAAACACCCCCACATTCTTAAGAATTTGTAGGTAGGCTTATGACATTTCTACAATTCGTAAAGAGTGTTATCTTTTTTCTTAGGAGGTAACTTGTTCAGGATGTAATTAGTAGATATAATTGCTTCCCCCATAAATTTTGTGATAATCCTGAACTAATCAACATAAAATTCATCATTTCTTTTAAGGTTCTATTTTTACGTTCAATAATTCTATTTTGCTGTGGAGAGTAATGTACAGTAGTTTGGTGAATAATTTCATGTTGCGAGCAGAACTCAGAAAAAGAGAATTCATATTCACCACTCCTATCACTTCTAATTACTTTAATTTTTTGGCTAATTTAATTTTTAACATTACTTTTATAATATTTGAACATTTCTAAGGCTTTATCCTTGCTTCTTAACAAGTACACATAGTTGTATCTCGTGCAATCGTCAATAAAAGTAATAAAATATTTTTTCTCTCCGCGTGTTTGAACAGATTTTAAATCACACATCTGTATGGATTAAATCCAGAAGTTTTGTACTTCTTTCAACTGTATAAAATGAAGTCCTTGTTAACTTTGTTTCCACACAAGTTTCACATTTCTGATTCGAATTTATATCAAATTTTGACAAATAATCTAGGTTAATTAATCTTCGCAAAATATCAAAATTAATATGTCTTAATCTATCATGCAAAATATTAAAAGACTCGAGCATATAAGTAGAAATTGTGTTAATCTTATTGATAGTAGAGATTATAGTCATTATATTTATTTTAAAGAGCCCATTACTCATGTACCCCTTTTTCACATACACCCCACTTTTTGTGAGTACAAACTTATCAGAATCAAAGACCAACTTGAAGCCATTTTTGCTTAGCAGTGACCTATACACCAAATTCTTGCGAATCTCCGGCACATGCAGCACATCTTTGAGGGTCAGCTCATTTCCTGATGTCATCTTTAGCACCACCTTCCCTTGTCCTTCAACTTTGGAAGTCGAAGAGTTTCCCATGAATAGTTTCTCTCCATGTTCCACTGGTTGATAGGAAGTGAAGATCCTCTTGTTAGAATAGACATGACGGGTAGTTCTAGTGTCTACCCACCACTCTTTAGGATTAGACCCCACCAAATTTATCTGAGAAACTACTGCTAACAGATTCAAGTCTACCACTTTATTTGAGAGAGTCTCCACCTCTGTCATATTAACCTGAGAATTCTTCTTATTATACTAGGATTGCACATTCTGCTTGTTTTGACAGTCCATTGCACGATGTTCTTGTTTGTCACATTTAAAGCATTTTTCTTGAAATTTAAATTTTTTGTTTCCACATCCTTTCGGCCCCTGAGATGACCCTTGGCCAGAATGCTTTCTCTTCTTGTTGTTGATTTGTCCTTGTTCTACGACATCTTCTTTAGCCACAAATTGACTATCGACTTTCCGTTCCAATCATTGGTTGTCTTCTTCAATTCGCAGCCGCACAATCAGCTCTTCCAGTTTCATTTCCTTACGCTTGTGCTTCAGGTAACTTTTGAATTCTTTCTAGGATAGTGGTAATTTTTTAATGATTACAGTAATTTGGAATGACTCGCTAAGAGACATCCCTTCTATACGAATCTCGTGTAGAATTACCTGAAGTTCTTGTACTTGATTAATCACGGTCTTAGAATTCATCATTTTATAGTTAAGAAACCGGCCGATGATAAACTTCTTCATCCCGGCATCTTCAGTTTTGTATTTCTTGTCTAGTGATTCCCACAATTCTTTTCCCGTCTGTTTAGTACAATATACACTATACAGTGCGTTGTTCAAACCATTCAAGACATAATTCCTATACAGGAAGTCTGCATATTTCCATGCATCTACTGCTACGATAGTTTGCCTATCGGTCTCATCTTCCTTGAGTGCAGAAGCATCTTCTTGAAGGAATCTTGCCAAATTTAGACTGACCAGATAAAATAATATTTTATGTTGCTACCTTTTGAATTCACTACCGTTAAATATTTCATATTTTTTACCATGATTGACCGGGACTGTCAAAATGGGTGCAATAACTAGCCCATAAATGGGATTGGGTACATTACTGGCATCAGTACTATACTACCAGAAGTGTAATGATTTCTGTTGCCATTTTTTCTTAACATAAATTACACAAAAGAAATAGAATGGTATTTATAACAGTGTAAGAACCAAAACACTATGAAATCAGAAACGGTTTTTATTTGAAAAAATATAACAATGTAAAAGAAACTTTACACGATCTTCTTTAAGATTGTTAGGAAAAATTAAATATTTTAATAGAAAAAACCAGATTCTGATTTGGTTTAAACAAAAAATAATCGAAGCCGAAACAGATTGCAGAAGAAGAGGGAAATAGAGGAGAAGAAGCAGAACGGGAAGAACATAGAATAGAAATACCAAAATTGCAGAAGCAGATCAAGGCGGGTCATAACTTCTCTGTATTTAAAGCAGATTTGACCCTCGCTCTCGGTATTTACGGATTCGAACATCTACCTCACAAGAATACTTGATCTATCGCACAGTGGGAGCAGCACTACAATTTGCTGTACTCTGCGAACCTGAACAATGTTTGTTCTCTCTAGGTGTCTGTTGCAAAAAATGAATGAATGAAATTGAGTGGTGGACTGCTTTTTTATAGGTATTGAAACACTTGTTCGGACATTTTCGAACCAACACCAACCCAGTTCGATTTGAACTAGGTGTCTGTAGCAAAAATCCAAACGGTCATGAACCAGTTCGGTTTGGTAACTATCCAGTTGAACAGTCATGAACTGGTTCGATAAAAACTGCCCAGCTCAGCTACAAAATTTAATTAAATTAAAATAAATTTTGTCCAAAAAGATAATATCTAACTTGAGGACCCGCCCATTTGAAACTCAGACCTGAACCCGGGCCAGCTCGGCCGGTCTGCGACGCGCGTTTGTGTGTTTGGGTTCAGTCCTAACCCAAGCTCACACTTAAGTAGGTCATCCCCTTTCACAAAATTGGGTAACCCCAAGGGAACGTAACCTTTAGCCCAAAGTTGGTTTATATATACCAACAAATTTTCTCTTAAACTTTCGATGTGGGACAAGAGTATTACCATCATTTTTTGTGTTTTCAATTTCATGACTGTGGAAGTCATTTTCTCATTGAATATTCAATAGCTTTGATCAAACAAATATATTATCTTAATGTACTCACGGCGGTGAACACAACAACCCCGCCCAAACTCATCTTAACAGGTGTGTGAATTCCACTTAAAATTTGGTTCAAAGATTGCTATTAAAACTATTATTTTCTAACATAAAATGGTGTAAAAATTTATAGATGAATCCCAAATCTTAATAGTTGCATTGAGTTCAAATTGGAAATGAAATTTCAATTGGTACATAACCAACCTAATCAAAGACCCTAGGTATATTTGTGTGTATTCATCAAAAGTTAGAAAGGAAATGCACGGACGTACGAAACTCTCTCAAACTCAAAACTCTCTCAAACTCTCAGGCATATATATAGAGTCACTGTGGCACCCATCCCTAAAGCCAGCTCAAGCTAATTTCAGGCGCAAGGCAAAACTTAATTATAAGCCTTTTTCAAGTTTTTATATTGTAATTTAGTTTAACTAAGATTTATTTTCTCATTTTTTGAGATTCAAAATTCTTTATTAACTTTTTATACTAATGTTTTGAGAACATATCATTTCAATTGAGATGAAAAAACTTCTTTCAACAAAAACAATTGATACATTGTAAGTAAAATTTCTATAAGAAATTCATGCATTTGGGAAAAAGAATTATTGAATTTATTTATTTTACAAAACTTTTTTTAAAAAATTTAATCCTAAAAACAAATCTAAACCATCTATATATATCATAAATAAAATGCATTTAGAAGAAAAATAATAATGAAAAACGGTTATAGGTTACTTGCGGGTTACCAAGATAAAACATTGAATTCGATTTTGTTCACCCGCTGAAGAAGATCGGTAAACAAAATTTATTTTCTCATTAGTCTAAACTATAGAGCTTATCATATTTTTGACAGTGGAGGATGCATATTATATATCTACCTAACTAACAATGTGGTGAATAGTTATTTTTTAGGGTATTGCATGAAAATGAAGAAAACAAAACACAAAAAAGATAAAAAAACCAATTGAATGTTTACAAAAATTAAGCTTATTTGAATTAAAAATACTACGATGCCCACATTCTTTGAGAGGCCCCTATTCATTACAAGGCTATAGGGAAGTACTTAGGCTGCCTAAGAGACCACACAACCCATCCCACATTGAATGGAAATAGTAATGTCGATTATCCTAGAAGTGAAAATTCTTAGGCTCCGTTTGTTTTGGTAAAAAATAATTTTTTACCAAAAATCTTTTTTATAGAAAATATTTTTTAAAAATTAATTTATTTTCTTGTGTTTGGTTGTGGCATGAAAATATTTTTTGTTATTTGGTTAAAACAAAAAATTATTAATACTTTTTGCTTGTTAAAAATTGAACAAAAGAAATAAAATACTAGAAAATATACCAAATACCAAAAAATA